>KZ068186.1:66792-80173 GCA_002091845.1 Anopheles cracens
GCTCCGTGTTCGGTGTGTCATCTTTAGCATTGAATGGTTCCCATGCGCCCATGCCGTGCCGAGGGATCCTCTTAGGCTACCCGCGTTCGGCGCGCACATTTTCCGGTCCTCAAGCAATCACTTCCACACGAAAAAATCACGAACCAGCATGCTGGACGTACAGGAACTGAAGAGCTACGGCCGCCTGCTACCGGTGCTTACATAAACCTGAACTTGAACGCATCGAACCGCATCGCAAAGGCGCCCCCGACGCGCGTCGGGTTTTCAAGTGAAGGCGGAAAATCGAAGCTCTCCGTTTGCCAGTGTTGTTGTTTGTTTCCAGGTTTTTTTTCGGTGGTTGCTGCATCGCCATAAACACAAGCCTCGTGGCTTCACATAAATTTGTCTACTTTTCCTGTATCAAAAGTGTGCGCGCCTTCGTAGTCTGCGCAAACACCAAACAACAACACGGAGAGGGAAAAAACCCTGAAAACTAGCTCCGGCCAGAGTGCACCCGGCGGCGGGCTTGCACTCGGAGGGAAAAGCTTGTCCGGAAAACGGAAAAGGTCCTCCGTCGGCATAAGTTTACTTTCAACTTCACCCAGCAGTCATAAAGCAGCGCAACCTGTTCCTGCTCACCACCCGAGCACCCCCGAAAACCGAGCGAATGGTAAAAATTTGTAATGTAATTTTTGTGAGCACACGAACGAGCCTCAAACGAACCCAGTTTCGGGGGCGGGTCTTTCAAGGGGTACGCACAAAACTGAACCTAATTGCAAGCGTCACCACCGTAGTTGCGACAGGAAGACAGAGTGTTGCGCAATGTTCCCCTCACTCCGTTTGCCACGGAATAACAAAATGTGGCCAGCGTGTGTTTGGTTTTGTTGATGGTTCGTACCGCGCACGTCCGCCGAGGCACTTGAGAGGAAGACAGTTGTGGTTGCGCTTGATGCACACATCCGCTTGCGGGCGCCTCCTCCCGGCGTAGTCTGCTGCTTGGGGCTTCTTTCACACCGCGCTAACCGGATTCGACTTGAGGTTGGAGCAAACAGCCGTTTTATACCATTTGTACCGATCCTTGGCTCCTTCGAAAACCAACAAAGTTGCGGCAAGCGGTGTTTTAGCAGCAGTTGTGCTGTGCTGCACCAACACCACCACCACTGACATTGATATGTGTGCCCTTTGTGGGCGATCTCTTTCTCTTTCTCTGTCTCTCTTTAGGCAGGGACACATTTTATGCTGGCCTCGATGCATCCGTTTCCTTCCTTTATCAACGTGTCAACAAAAGCGATTGATTTATTGAGCACGGGAACACGACAGGAAGAGAGCAGGGACTATCACACCAGCATATGTTTATCATCGCCCATTCGAAGTTCTGCCAACACCGGCGCTGAGTAAACATTTTACAGGCCGCCCAGCTCGAGGTGTCCGTCCCGTCGGTGCGCGCGCGATGAGCAAACAAGCCCAGGCTCAGCCCAGGGTGCGATCGACGGGGTTGTCAATAAACGGCAACGGACCTACCTACCAACCAAGCGGGGGTCCCTTAAATTTAATCAATCCACCCCCTCTGATGACGACAACGGGGATCCTCAACATACGTCGTCCGTCTCATTGTTGGCGCTTTCCCATTTTCCGCCAAATTAACGTGACACAATTGCGGCATCGCGTCTTTCCCTCCTGCGATCACGTGTCGAACGATCTTATGGGAACACGATTGTGGTGTAGCGTGATCAAAAACAGCTCTTTTTTTTGGGGGGGAAAAGGGGCACGATGATGGACACGTTTCAGAAATTTCACATTTTCCGCCCACCGCCCGAGTTGCGCCCTTGGGTGCCGAAGTTTATTGACAGCGGGAGTGTGTACAGGGTTCGGTTTTCACACCCGTTCCACCCGGGTGCATGCAGCCAAGCCAGCAAGCCAGCAAGCGCTGTTTGATATACTTTCCATTTCTATAAATAACGAAAAGATCTGTCTGTTGATGTTACGTGTGCCATCTTCCTGAAAACTTGACTGCTGCTGAGGTGAGTGTTTAACAGAGATTCTTTCCTTTTTCACACTCTATCTATGTGCGGTCTTTGCCCCGACGACCTACTGTGGGGTGCGATGTGGCAACGGCATGCTCCACTGTTTGGCTGCATCCCGATCTGCAGAGGACATCGCTGGGAACAGCTGTGATTATGAGGAACGTGCGATAATTTTCACGTTTTCCGAATGGACATACTTCCCAATTTCCCCTTCGGAAACGGGGTGCTTGGGTGCTGTTTATTTTTACGACATTCGGATGCGACGTTTTCAAGCAGCGCTGGCGTCATCATATCGGGATCTCCGTCCGTTCCGCGCGCACATTCAAATAGTCACCTCTCGGGAAGGGGTTGCTTCATCGGGGATGACGACAACGGGGATCCTCAACATACGTCGTCCGTCTCATTGTTGGCGCTTTCCCATTTTCCGCCAAATTAACGTGACACAATTGCGGCATCGCGTCTTTCCCTCCTGCGATCACGTGTCGAACGATCTTATGGGAACACGATTGTGGTGTAGCGTGATCAAAAACAGCTCTTTTTTTTGGGGGGGAAAAGGGGCACGATGATGGACACGTTTCAGAAATTTCACATTTTCCGCCCACCGCCCGAGTTGCGCCCTTGGGTGCCGAAGTTTATTGACAGCGGGAGTGTGTACAGGGTTCGGTTTTCACACCCGTTCCACCCGGGTGCATGCAGCCAAGCCAGCAAGCCAGCAAGCGCTGTTTGATATACTTTCCATTTCTATAAATAACGAAAAGATCTGTCTGTTGATGTTACGTGTGCCATCTTCCTGAAAACTTGACTGCTGCTGAGGTGAGTGTTTAACAGAGATTCTTTCCTTTTTCACACTCTATCTATGTGCGGTCTTTGCCCCGACGACCTACTGTGGGGTGCGATGTGGCAACGGCATGCTCCACTGTTTGGCTGCATCCCGATCTGCAGAGGACATCGCTGGGAACAGCTGTGATTATGAGGAACGTGCGATAATTTTCACGTTTTCCGAATGGACATACTTCCCAATTTCCCCTTCGGAAACGGGGTGCTTGGGTGCTGTTTATTTTTACGACATTCGGATGCGACGTTTTCAAGCAGCGCTGGCGTCATCATATCGGGATCTCCGTCCGTTCCGCGCGCACATTCAAATAGTCACCTCTCGGGAAGGGGTTGCTTCATCGGGGATGACGACAACGGGGATCCTCAACATACGTCGTCCGTCTCATTGTTGGCGCTTTCCCATTTTCCGCCAAATTAACGTGACACAATTGCGGCATCGCGTCTTTCCCTCCTGCGATCACGTGTCGAACGATCTTATGGGAACACGATTGTGGTGTAGCGTGATCAAAAACAGCTCTTTTTTTTGGGGGGGAAAAGGGGCACGATGATGGACACGTTTCAGAAATTTCACATTTTCCGCCCACCGCCCGAGTTGCGCCCTTGGGTGCCGAAGTTTATTGACAGCGGGAGTGTGTACAGGGTTCGGTTTTCACACCCGTTCCACCCGGGTGCATGCAGCCAAGCCAGCAAGCCAGCAAGCGCTGTTTGATATACTTTCCATTTCTATAAATAACGAAAAGATCTGTCTGTTGATGTTACGTGTGCCATCTTCCTGAAAACTTGACTGCTGCTGAGGTGAGTGTTTAACAGAGATTCTTTCCTTTTTCACACTCTATCTATGTGCGGTCTTTGCCCCGACGACCTACTGTGGGGTGCGATGTGGCAACGGCATGCTCCACTGTTTGGCTGCATCCCGATCTGCAGAGGACATCGCTGGGAACAGCTGTGATTATGAGGAACGTGCGATAATTTTCACGTTTTCCGAATGGACATACTTCCCAATTTCCCCTTCGGAAACGGGGTGCTTGGGTGCTGTTTATTTTTACGACATTCGGATGCGACGTTTTCAAGCAGCGCTGGCGTCATCATATCGGGATCTCCGTCCGTTCCGCGCGCACATTCAAATAGTCACCTCTCGGGAAGGGGTTGCTTCATCGGGGATGACGACAACGGGGATCCTCAACATACGTCGTCCGTCTCATTGTTGGCGCTTTCCCATTTTCCGCCAAATTAACGTGACACAATTGCGGCATCGCGTCTTTCCCTCCTGCGATCACGTGTCGAACGATCTTATGGGAACACGATTGTGGTGTAGCGTGATCAAAAACAGCTCTTTTTTTTGGGGGGGAAAAGGGGCACGATGATGGACACGTTTCAGAAATTTCACATTTTCCGCCCACCGCCCGAGTTGCGCCCTTGGGTGCCGAAGTTTATTGACAGCGGGAGTGTGTACAGGGTTCGGTTTTCACACCCGTTCCACCCGGGTGCATGCAGCCAAGCCAGCAAGCCAGCAAGCGCTGTTTGATATACTTTCCATTTCTATAAATAACGAAAAGATCTGTCTGTTGATGTTACGTGTGCCATCTTCCTGAAAACTTGACTGCTGCTGAGGTGAGTGTTTAACAGAGATTCTTTCCTTTTTCACACTCTATCTATGTGCGGTCTTTGCCCCGACGACCTACTGTGGGGTGCGATGTGGCAACGGCATGCTCCACTGTTTGGCTGCATCCCGATCTGCAGAGGACATCGCTGGGAACAGCTGTGATTATGAGGAACGTGCGATAATTTTCACGTTTTCCGAATGGACATACTTCCCAATTTCCCCTTCGGAAACGGGGTGCTTGGGTGCTGTCTGTGGCGCAATATTATTATAGACGGGGAAATTTACGAGCCTAGATCAACATCGGCACTCCCATGGCACACTCGACGATGCGATTTATCAAAATTGAAACAAAACAGAAACAATAGCAACTATCGCTCGCTCTCTGGGGCTGGTGGTGCTTTGTGGCAGAAGCCTCGGAGTCGAACGGTATGATTAACGCCTAAGGTCATCGCACCACTTCTGTCGGGGGCCTATAGAGAACGGGTATCATAATTTTGCATTGTCTCCTCGGTGCAGATGCATGAAAATGTCGCAAGTTCCGAGAACGGGGTGTAATTAAGTTATGTCAGATCGGGCCCTCCACGCCCTACGGAGCCGTCCGGGCGCGCGCGTGGGCTATTCTATTGGGCCCTCCGCGAGAGTCTTCGCTCGCGTCGTCTTCGCACGGCGCAGCAAAACTTGCAAAACGCCCCTGTGTGTGTCCCTGAACCCCAGGCCGCAACCGAAAAGGTGGTGTTTTCTTCGGTTCTTGACGCGTCTGAAGACGGTGTGTCAGTGTGGGCCCCCTTCCCAACGCCGTAGCCAACGGAGCGTGCTTCCTTCGGGGCCTGTCGTTAATCATCGTCGCCGATGTCGTCTTTGAAGCGCGTACCGTTTGGAACGCCGACGTTTCAGGCAGACGTGACCATGGGGAGATGGTCTAGAATCGGCGATTGGAGCATCGGAGGCCGTTGTCGTCGTCATCCCCGATCGAGCCGATCTTGCGTTGGATGCTTATTTATTACCGCTTGCCACATCTTTTCCATCCATTTAGCTCGTTTCGGACTCAGGCTCTCTGTGTGGACGTTCGTCGGAAAACTGCACTAATGCGCTTTTCGATCGATTCTGTTTCTTTCATCCCAATAGATAGAGGCACTAAAGGGATCCACATTGAAGAGTTCGAAAAACATTGAAATGGACTTCCAAATAAGGGGATGGTTAAAATCATGATCACACACATGCCCAGCGCTCGAGTAAAACACCACTCAAACACCAATTTACGATTATCGTTCACTTCTGGACGTACAGGAACTGAAGAGCTACGGTCGCCTGCTACCGGTGCTTACATAAACCTGAACTTGAACGCATCGAACCGCATCGCAAAGGCGCCCCCGACGCGCGTCGGGTGTGTGTGTGTGTTGCATACAGATAAAAAGCGATGCACCCACCCACTCTTAGATGGGATTTTTTCTTGTGAGATATTATAACGATGGCACGAAGATGGAAAACCATAACGACGACGACGACGATTTGCATATGGCAGCGACCCGTCCCGACTGAGGACGGCGGCAACCCGTGGCCACGTCTTTCACATCCAGTGCAGGCGCGACTTGCGCTGGTATCTGTGGCGCAATATTATTATAGACGGGGAAATTTACGAGCCTAGATCAACATCGGCACTCCCATGGCACACTCGACGATGCGATTTATCAAAATTGAAACAAAACAGAAACAATAGCAACTATCGCTCGCTCTCTGGGGCTGGTGGTGCTTTGTGGCAGAAGCCTCGGAGTCGAACGGTATGATTAACGCCTAAGGTCATCGCACCACTTCTGTCGGGGGCCTATAGAGAACGGGTATCATAATTTTGCATTGTCTCCTCGGTGCAGATGCATGAAAATGTCGCAAGTTCCGAGAACGGGGTGTAATTAAGTTATGTCAGATCGGGCCCTTCACGCCCTACGGAGCCGTCCGGGCGCGCGCGTGGGCTATTCTATTGGGCCCTCCGCGAGAGTCTTCGCTCGCGTCGTCTTCGCACGGCGCAGCAAAACTTGCAAAACGCCCCTGTGTGTGTCCCTGAACCCCAGGCCGCAACCGAAAAGGTGGTGTTTTCTTCGGTTCTTGACGCGTCTGAAGACGGTGTGTCAGTGTGGGCCCCCTTCCCAACGCCGTAGCCAACGGAGCGTGCTTCCTTCGGGGCCTGTCGTTAATCATCGTCGCCGATGTCGTCTTTGAAGCGCGTACCGTTTGGAACGCCGACGTTTCAGGCAGACGTGACCATGGGGAGATGGTCTAGAATCGGCGATTGGAGCATTGGAGGCCGTTGTAGTTGTCATCCCCGATCGAGCCGATCTTGCGTTGGATGCTTATTTATTACCGCTTGCCACATCTTTTCCATCCATTCAGTTCGTTTCGGACTCAGGCTCTCTGTGTGGACGTTCGTCGGAAAACTGCACTAATGCGCTTTTCGATCGATTCTGTTTCTTTCATCCCAATAGATAGAGGCACTAAAGGGATCCACATTGAAGAGTTCGAAAAACATTGAAATGGACTTCCAAATAAGGGGATGGTTAAAATCATGATCACACACATGCCCAGCGCTCGAGTAAAACACCACTCAAACACCAATTTACGATTATCGTTCACTTCTGGACGTACAGGAACTGAAGAGCTACGGCCGCCTGCTACCGGTGCTTACATAAACCTGAACTTGAACGCATCGAACCGCATCGCAAAGGCGCCCCCGACGCGCGTCGGGTTTTCAAGTGAAGGCGGAAAATCGAAGCTCTCCGTTTGCCAGTGTTGTTGTTTGTTTCCAGGTTTTTTTTCGGTGGTTGCTGCATCGCCATAAACACAAGCCTCGTGGCTTCACATAAATTTGTCTACTTTTCCTGTAGACAAAGACTTTTCCTGTCCTCTAGATCAAAAGTGTGCGCGCCTTCGTAGTCTGCGCAAACACCAAACAACAACACGGAGAGGGAAAAAAAACCCTGAAAACTTGCTCCGCCGGCCAGAGTGCACCCGGCGGCGGGCTTGCACTCGGAGGGAAAAGCTTGTCCGGAAAACGGAAAAGGCCCTCCGTCGGCATAAGTTTACTTTCAACTTCACCCAGCAGTCATAAAGCAGCGCAACCTGTTCCTGCTCACCACCCGAGCACCCCGGAAAACCGAGCAAATGGTAAAAATTTGTAATGTAATTTTTGTGAGCACACGAACGAGCCTCAAACGTACCCAGTTTCGGGGGCGGGTCTTCTAAGGGGTACGCACAAAACTGAACCTAATTGCAAGCGTCACCACCGTAGTTGCGACAGGAAGACAGAGTGTTGCGCAATGTTCCCCTCACTCCGTTTGCCACGGAATAACAAAATGTGGCCAGCGTGTGTTTGGTTTTGTTGATGGTTCGTACCGCGCACGTCCGCTGAGGCACTTGAGAGGAAGACAGTTGTGGTTGCGCTTGATGCACACATCCGCTTGCGGGCGCCTCCTCCCGGCGTAGTCTGCTGCTTGGGGCTTCTTTCACACCGCGCTAACCGGATTCGACTTGAGGTTGGAGCAAACAGCCGTTTTATACCATTTGTACCGATCCTTGGCTCCTTCGAAAACCAACAAAGTTGCGGCAAGCGGTGTTTTAGCAGCAGTTGTGCTGTGCTGCACCAACACCACCACCACTGACATTGATATGTGTGCCCTTTGTGGGCGATCTCTTTCTCTTTCTCTGTCTCTCTTTAGGCAGGGACACATTTTATGCTGGCCTCGATGCATCCGTTTCCTTCCTTTATCAACGTGTCAACAAAAGCGATTGATTTATTGAGCACGGGAACACGACAGGAAGAGAGCAGGGACTATCACACCAGCATATGTTTATCATCGCCCATTCGAAGTTCTGCCAACACCGGCGCTGAGTAAACATTTTACAGGCCGCCCAGCTCGAGGTGTCCGTCCCGTCGGTGCGCGCGCGATGAGCAAACAAGCCCAGGCTCAGCCCAGGGTGCGATCGACGGGGTTGTCAATAAACGGCAACGGACCTACCTACCAACCAAGCGGGGGTCCCTTAAATTTAATCAATCCACCCCCTCTGATGACGACAACGGGGATCCTCAACATACGTCGTCCGTCTCATTGTTGGCGCTTTCCCATTTTCCGCCAAATTAACGTGACACAATTGCGGCATCGCGTCTTTCCCTCCTGCGATCACGTGTCGAACGATGTTATGGAAACACGATTGTGGTGTAGCGTGATCAAAAACAGCTCTTTTTTTTCGGGGGAAAAGGGGCACGATGATGGACACGTTTCAGAAATTTCACATTTTCCGCCCACCGCCCGAGTTGCGCCCTTGGGTGCCGAAGTTTATTGACAGCGGGAGTGTGTACAGGGTTCGGTTTTCACACCCGTTCCACCCGGGTGCATGCAGCCAAGCCAGCAAGCGCTGTTTGATATACTTTCCATTTCTATAAATAACGAAAAGATCTGTCTGTTGATGTTACGTGTGCCATCTTCCTGAAAACTTGACTGCTGCTGAGGTGAGTGTTTAACAGAGATTCTTTCCTTTTTCACACTCTATCTATGTGCGGTCTTTGCCCCGACGACCTACTGTGGGGTGCGATGTGGCAACGGCATGCTCCACTGTTTGGCTGCATCCCGATCTGCAGAGGACATCGCTGGGAACAGCTGTGATTATGAGGAACGTTCGATAATTTTCACGTTTCCCGATTGGACATACTTCCAATTCTTCATATCACCACCGTTCGCTGCCGCTGCTCCATTAGCCGTCGCCCAAACGGACGGTGTGGGGCCAGTTCATCATCGTTAAAAATAAAACAGAAGGGTTCGGACGTCTAGTTCGGGCCGCCCCCATCAGCATGCTGATTTTGCGAGGCACACGGACGACAAAACCCACGCGATAAGTTCCGGTCTCGATGTCCCGGGCCTTATCGCGGAAAGTTTTTTTTTTGCAATCTCAGTCTATTTATGCACTGGCAGAAAGATGTGACGACAACGCATTTCATCATCATCATCATCGGGGTGTTGTGTGCCTCCCAAGACCCGACGCGACCCGGTCAAGAGTTGTAAAACCCGGGAGCCGCTACTACTATTCAGCTGCTCGCAAGTGGGGAGTCTCTTTTGAGTGCTTCATATCACCACCGTTCGCTGCCGCTGCTCCATTAGCCGTCGCCCAAACGGACGGTGTGGGGCCAGTTCATCATCGTTATAAATAAAACAGAAGGGTTCGGACGTCCAGTTCGGGCCGCCCCCATCAGCATGCTGATTTTGCGAGGCACACGGACGACAAAACCCACGCGATAAGTTCCGGTCTCGATGTCCCGGGCCTTATCGCGGAAAGTTTTTTTTTTGCAATCTCAGTCTATTTATGCACTGGCAGAAAGATGTGACGACAACCGCAAAAAACTAAGGGCAATGTTTTGATAATCGGAAGGAGCATAACGCGCGACTGCTCCATTGGGTGGCTAGAACCACTGGCATAACTCAGCCATCAGCTGGCCTATCGGAAGTGGAGTCGAGGTTTTGATTGTTTCCAATCACCCAACTCATTGTCCCTATGCTTATCGCGGAAAGTTTTTTTTTTGCAATCTCAGTCTATTTATGCACTGGCAGAAAGATGTGACGACAACCGCAAAAAACTGAGGGCAATGTTTTGATAATCGCCAGGAGCATAACGCGCGACTGCTCCATTGGGTGGCTAGAACCACTGGCATAGCTCAGCCATCAGCTGGCCTATCGGAAGTGGAGTCGAGGTTTTGATTGTTTCCAATCACCCAACTCAATGTCCATACGGCACGATCAAAAACACGCACACTCATCGGTTCCCCAGGGCGGCAGAGAGTGTTGTTGCGCATCGAATCGACGAAGGTCAGCCGATAGGATGCATTACTCAGAATTACTCACCTTCCCGCGCGGATCGTGAGTTCATAAGCGACCGTTTACTGACGTCACTCCACCGGGAACTAGCGGGTGCATCTATCTAGCTCCGACTCCGACTCGAGTGTGTCATTAGCAACGCAGCCAAGCAAGCAATCAAGTTGATTCACTCAAATTTCAACAAATTATTCCTCGCCGCAATGATAAACCCGCGCGAAGGTTTCTCTTACGAGCAGGTTGACAAATTATCCCCCGGTGCCGGCGGGGTTAATTATTTTTGCCGAAAAGAACCTTTCCAAGCGCACGATAAGAACGACACAAGGTCTGAAAAGAACACCAACCATTCTGGGAGGCCATTGACTGCGGGTTGACTTCGCGATGGAGAAAGGTCATCAGTAACAATTACTGCGAGAATTGTTTTGATAGAGCGTTCCACACTTTAGAACCCTCAACCAGGTTCCGTCCAAACCCCTGGGTGGGCTTAAATCATGCCGCCCCTGTCGTCATTACGGTGCTGTCACTGTTCGAAAAGAACCTTTCCAAGCGCACGATAAGAACGACACAAGGTCTGAAAAGAACACCAACCATTCTGGGAGGCCATTGACTGTGGGTTGACTTCGCGATGGAGAAAGGTCATCAGTAACAATTACTGCGAGAATTGTTTTGACAGAGCGTTCCACACTTTAGAACCCTCAACCAGGTTCCGTCCAAACCCCTGGGTGGGTTTAAATCATGCCGCCCCTGTCGTCATTACGGTGCTGTCACTGTCCCGAAATCGATTTTCGACCACCCTGCAAGCCCGAAGGTCGAAAACGGGGCCGACGTTGGCAGCAGTAGTGTAGTGGCTCGTTAAAGTCATTTGCGGTCGTCAACATTACGTAATATAACTATAATTACACCAACACCATAATGTTCGTCGCACATCCGGTCCATCCTTCCCAGCCAGTTCCGCGCACCGCACCACACCGATCATGATTGTATCAGCCGAAACCAGTACTTCCCGGATTTGGAAGGTTCCTCCACCGCGTGCAGAAGGCGGGCACGACGGCACAACACACTTTCACAACTAATTGGAAGCCCATCCCACCCATACGTGCATGCACACCTCATGCGGGTCTCGTTTGGACATCTTTCAAAAAATAGAGGAGTTATTTGTCCGCGAGCTCCACATGCCGCACATGCCGCGGAGGGATTCGAGGGACACCACCGTAATGACGCGGGCGGGTTGGGTTCTATTGTTTGTTTGAGTTGCAATTAGCAACGAGCCGACTGGTGGAGAGGATACGCTCCACTGGCAGTGTTACACATAGCGCACCGCGGTGTGCCACCAAAAGGGACACAACACAACAAGGCAACGTTGAACCTGCGGCACAACATGTGCTGTGCGAAAAAAAGGTGGCCGATTAGATGATGATGATACGGTGTGTGGCGCTATTTTTAGACAAAAGAAGTGCACGCACACACACACACACACCTTCCCGCGCGGATCGTGAGTTCATAAGCGACCGTTTACTGACGTCACTCCACCGGGAACTAGCGGGTGCATCTATCTAGCTCCGACTCCGACTCGAGTGTGTCATTAGCAACGCAGCCAAGCAAGCAATCAAGTTGATTCACTCAAATTTCAACAAATTATTCCTCGCCGCAATGATAAACCCGCGCGAAGGTTTCTTTTACGAGCAGGTTGACAAATTATCCCCCGGTGCCGGCGGGGTTAATTATTTTTGCCGAAAAGAACCTTTCCAAGCGCACGATAAGAACGACACAAGGTCTGAAAAGAACACCAACCATTCTGGGAGGCCATTGACTGCGGGTTGACTTCGCGATGGAGAAAGGTCATCAGTAACAATTACTGCGAGAATTGTTTTGACAGAGCGTTCCACACTTTAGAACCCTCAACCAGGTTCCGTCCAAACCCCTGGGTGGGTTTAAATCATGCCGCCCCTGTCGTCATTACGGTGCTGTCACTGTCCCGAAATCGATTTTCGACCACCCTGCAAGCCCGAAGGTCGAAAACGGGGCCGACGTTGGCAGCAGTAGTGTAGTGGCTCGTTAAAGTCATTTGCGGTCGTCAACATTACGTAATATAACTATAATTACACCAACACCATAATGTTCGTCGCACATCCGGTCCATCCTTCCCAGCCAGTTCCGCGCACCGCACCACACCGATCATGATTGTATCAGCCGAAACCAGTACTTCCCGGATTTGGAAGGTTCCTCCACCGCGTGCAGAAGGCGGGCACGACGGCACAACACACTTTCACAACTAATTGGAAGCCCATCCCACCCATACGTGCATGCACACCTCATGCGGGTCTCGTTTGGACATCTTTCAAAAAATAGAGGAGTTATTTGTCCGTGAGCTCCACATGCCGCACATGCCGCGGAGGGATTTGAGGGACTCCACCGTGACACACACACACACACACCCTCCCATCAACCAGGTGCAGCCAGCGGACATGGGACAAGTTGTGATAAAAGCTCAGGCAACCCTTGAAAAAAGAAGGCAGACCCAGTAACACTCACTCTCACCCGGCGTGAAGCGAATTTAATTGTTTCCAGTTAGTTCGCATGCAATGTTTTGGATGGCGCGGTGTGTCTGTTGGCCCCAGGAGTACTAGCGAACGCTTCCCATAGTGCACAACAACCACCAGCACCAGCACAATGGAAAGTTCGGAGTGTGGCGGGATGAAAAATGGCAAGTGAGGCCTGCGAGTATTTAGCTCATCGATCCATCATGGTTTACTGCTGCAGGTGATCCGCCAGCACCTCGTCGGTGGTGAGCCATCATAACCATCACCATTAGCCGATCAAAAGCAGTGCCCTGCCTGGTGAGTGAGCGTTGTGCGCGCTGCTGCTCTCCGCTTGCACCGCGTGCTCCTTCCGCTCATTAGGGGCGCACATAATTAAGTGCGCGTTTATTTTTCCATGTGCACTACCGTGTGGACCACTTATGCCATTCGCCCGCATCTCGCTTTCCCTTGTCCGATTATGTAAAGGAGAAGAAGCCGCAAGACGTAGGCGCAAGTTCATCTTCCTTGGGCGCACCCACCACCAGCCCCGTGTCATAGCGATCACTTTCG
>KZ068189.1:8112-20506 GCA_002091845.1 Anopheles cracens
TAAGAGATAGAGCAAGACTCGTGCTCTCTTTCCTTTATTTTTCCTGTGGAGACTAGAAATCGTTTGCAATTTTGTCAACTTTCGAGCAACGACCGTCTAACTGAGGACTGTTTTTGCTACGTGTGTGCTACTTCCATCAGCACAGTGGGGAAGTTTTGGTTATAACGTTGCTTGGAAGCTGTTGCTCTTTTTATTTTTGTTTTTCAAAATTATTTTTGCTATGGAAACGATGCATTTTAACAACATGAATTAAAAAAAATAAACGCTAAATAGATGAGTTTTGATATTTCTATTTCCGTTCCCTCTTTAATCAAGAAGCATTTCAATGTTTTTAGTAACATTCGGACCATTTGGAACATTTAAAATATTCATCAAATTGTTAGTTTAGGTGATATCATATTTTTCAAATACTTAGTAAGAATAGCGATCAAACAACGATCGGTCATAAAAGCAAATAAAAGGAACACAGACAGAATGAAACTGAGTGAAACTGATTTGAATACGAATAAAAATGGTCTTAATGTTTATGATTCTGATAGCTATATGATGCTTAACATCCGAAAATCGTTTATAAAACATGATAGATGATCAAGTTAAGCGTATATAAAAACAATATTACGATTTCACCTTCCTTTCTGAATTAAAAATAAAAGCTTAAATCTTATCGCAATTAAAAACGTAATGCTATTTATATCTGAAATTGCAAAAAGAAAACCATAGTACACAGTTATTATTTGGGGTGGAAACCGCTACAAAGACCTGGTTTGACGAGATATATTTTGTTTGATATTATTATGGTTTAAATTTTCATTATTTTTTAAAATAATTTCTATTATTTTCAAACTGTTTTAATTCTTCAAGGTTATCAAAGAAGAAAGCCACATAACGAGGTGCCATATACAGAGCTGAATGTGTAAAATTGTAAATTATAATGAATACATTAGAAAATGTGGTAATTAAATCATTTGAGTATCTCAATGATTGAAAAAAAAATGAAACATGGTATAAAAAAGGCATATTCTTTCATCTCAAATTATTCAACTGATAACTTTCTTTGAATTTCTTGAAGTTGAGTTCAGTTGATTTCTTGAGTTGATTTTTTCGACTATTTTATTAGACTTTCATTATTACGCCAACTCTCCTTCACACTTCAAGGAAGGTTAGTTGATGTGCTATGAACATTTTAAAATAACTTCAATCGTATATTAAAATGTTTATTTTACGTCACCAGTCCCATATTTGAGATTATAGAGCATCAAGCAATGATCAGGGCTGTGTAAAAATGTTTCCAAATGGTTTCCAAACTTAATTTACAATTTTGGATTTTTTTCTGGGAAACAGTCTGAGAGAGACAAAAATGAATAACAGTATCTCACTGCGTAACAAAAACAACTTCACGGTCCATCAGCCGAGCACAAATTAACAAGATAAATAAAAAACGTGGACGGATTCATGTTGAAAATTTATCTTAAAATTTTTATGTAAAAACATTGTTCCTGTATGTGAAGAAACATAAATACTAAAAGTTAAATTGAAAAACGCAAAGGATTATTTACAAACAAATTTAACAGTCATATATACGATTGGTTGTAAGACACTTGCAAATAATTGATTTCAAAAATAAATAAATTTATTTATTCGCTGAATTTGCATTTCTATTATTGCACTATAGATTGAAAAATCATTTATCGAACAATAAAATGTTCAAGTTCCAGTTTATTTCAGTTTATAAACGTAAAATTTTTATGCATGCCCTGACATGTCCCCGGCGCTGCATCTTCCAATCCAACGAGCCGTATTTTATTACCTATCATTCAAATTACTATTAATATTATTATTATTCAATGGCATATTTTACCACCATAATCGGTGAGTCACTTCACTCTAGGAGGAAAAGGTCCGAGATCCAGCCGTGTGAAACATGTCATTCATTATGCTTTAAAACCAGGCGCCTCCATTCACACCTCATAAAAACGATTATTTTGAAATGTTTCCTATGTATATAGGTCGTACTTAAAACATTCAGGATATGCACGAACCCATTGCTGAAATTCACGCGAAACTGTGCAGTACAGTGTAATGGATTCCGAAACGAAAATGTCAGATTTACTTTCGAGAAAATGTTTTGCTTATCTGCCAGCGAGGCAAGGATTGGAATATTGTCAGTAGATAGCTAGAAGTTCCCTGAAAGGTTCTTGGTGTTAAGTATCAGTATCAAAATATATTCTACTTTAGAAAATGTAAAAGAGAGAGTCGATAACTATCAGAGGGAGTTCTAAAATCACTGTTGTCAGTGTGCTATTCACCACCAGAGAGAACATTGGGAGAACTTCCGGAACAATCCTCTATAAATCAAACTAGATCTTGGCATATCTTAATGGAATACATAACCGATTATTTGAGGTTATCCTATATGGTGAACGCCTTTTAAAATGATCGACTAGGCGCACATAGGAACAACGTACAGATTGGTGACACATCTGCAGTCATCCGAAACTTATCTCAAAAAAAGTCAGCTCCAACTTCTTTGAAATAAAATTCAAACTTTGTACACGCTGTTCAATAAAAATCAATTAAAATTCATTATTATTAATTATTCATTATAAAATTCATTATTTAATTATTTAAACTTACTCACTATTTCTGAAACATGGTATAAAAAAGGCATATTCTTTCATCTCAAATTATTCAACTGATAACTTTCTTTGAATTTCTTGAAGTTGAGTTTCTCACGTAATACAATTATAGTTAGAATCACATATATACAAAAAAGTGAACTCTCCTACAGTCTGTGCCTCTGTGTCTCCCTACTATTTTCCTACCATATGGTTGGACAATGGAATTTAATGTTTTTACGATGCTTGTAACATCAATGTTTGTAACAGGGCTTCAAAATCAAACAATGCAAACATTCACGAAAAAGTATTGATGCACGTACATACATATTAGTGCCATCAATTTGAGATTTGTGATTGATTTTTGATTGAAAATTTGATCAAGCTTGCACCCAAAAGTGAAAGTATCAATATTGCAATGGTATGCAGCAGAACAAACTGCGAGGCGCGATTGTTATGACACATTCCAGCATTTCGTAGCACTTCGAGCTTTTATTTAATCGATTGAACGGTTGACCGAATCGATTGCTTGGTGTAGCTGAGTAACCCTAGAAGTGTTTAATTTTACCAAGATTTATATTGTATATCAATATATTCAGGTTATTTATGTTTATAATGTTCACAGGCAAACCTGAACAGTACCAAATGTATGGAATATTCAGACAACCACAAACTACGCATAAATCGTTTTATATTATGCGTTTGAAATTATTATATCCTTGCTGTATTTTTTTTTCATTCATATGTACATTTTATTGTGCAAAATTACATATAGCGATTTCCTTACAATAAAACATTGCCTTATTCCACATTACACATAAAGGTTGGATTCAGTTTGTCATTTGACCATATGCTTCACTATGTGAAATGCCTCAATGCTGTTTGTGCATGTGTCTCGTATTTTTTACGCTTCTTCTCACTCTCATTTGCACGTGGATAAGCACACTAAAACTGTACTGTAACAACCTGACACGCTTCAAAACATTGCCCAAAGTTCAATTGTGTGTGTCTTCTTGCATAGCTCTCACTACCCAACACAAAGGTTCTGTTTCATGTCAGGTTTGCTTGTTTTTGTATTTTTTCGCAACCCACAAAGAAACGTGTGACATTCGCATTACTGCTGCTCCCGCCGTAACTCCTCAGTATGAGGTTAGAACTGGCAGCTGAATCGTTCTAAAAAATCGTTTTATTCGGTAACTTTTTTTCTACCCCGTCGCCATCTACTTCTTTCACTCTCTCTGTTTAGCTCCATCCGCTGCTGGATGTGTTTTGTGACAAGAATATTTCTGTTATGTTTCAAGCGTATGAATCAAGTTGTGCGAAATACGAAAGAGAAGGATCTGAACAGCTTCGAACGAGAGAGTGGGAACATAACTTCTCGGCACTTGTTAACTACATATTGCATTAGTATTATGTACAGGTACCTAGTGCTTGTTACCAACAGCAATCCACAACACTATCGACCTTTTTTTATTCGACCTTTAAAGGCTGCAAACTGTGTCTCACGTAATACAATTATAGTTAGAATCACATATATACAAAAAAGTGAACTCTCCTACAGTCTGTGCCTCTGTGTCTCCCTACTATTTTCCTACCATATGGTTGGACAATGGAATTTAATGTTTTTACGATGCTTGTAACATCAATGTTTGTAACAGGGCTTCAAAATCAAACAATGCAAACATTCACGAAAAAGTATTGATGCACGTACATACATATTAGTGCCATCAATTTGAGATTTGTGATTGATTTTTGATTGAAAATTTGATCAAGCTTGCACCCAAAAGTGAAAGTATCAATATTGCAATGGTATGCAGCAGAACAAACTGCGAGGCGCGATTGTTATGACACATTCCAGCATTTCGTAGCACTTCGAGCTTTTATTTAATCGATTGAACGGTTGACCGAATCGATTGCTTGGTGTAGCTGAGTAACCCTAGAAGTGTTTAATTTTACCAAGATTTATATTGTATATCAATATATTCAGGTTATTTATGTTTATAATGTTCACAGGCAAACCTGAACAGTACCAAATGTATGGAACTTAGAAGATGGTAACAAACTACCAGGCGCCTCCATTGCGGGGTTATGGTTTACTAAATAGTGAATCTTTGAAATAAAATTCAAACTTTGTACACGCTGTTCAATAAAAATCAATTAAAATTCATTATTATTAATTATTCATTATAAAATTCATTATTTAATTATTTAAACTTACTCACTATTTCTGAAACATGGTATAAAAAAGGCATATTCTTTCATCTCAAATTATTCAACTGATAACTTTCTTTGAATTTCTTGAAGTTGAGTCGAGTTGATTTCTTGAGTTGATTTTTTCGACTTTTTTATTAGACTTTCATTATTACGCCAACTCTCCTTCACACTTCAAGGAAGGTTAGTTGATGTGCTATGAACATTTTAAAATAACTTCAATCGTATATTAAAATGTTTATTTTACGTCACCAGTCCCATATTTGAGATTATAGAGCATCAAGCAATGATCAGGGCTGTGTAAAAATGTTTCCAAATGGTTTCCAAACTTAATTTACAATTTTGGATTTTTTTCTGGGAAACAGTCTGAGAGAGACAAAAATGAATAACAGTATCTCACTGCGTAACAAAAACAACTTCACGGTCCATCAGCCGAGCACAAATTAACAAGATAAATAAAAAACGTGGACGGATTCATGTTGAAAATTCATCTTAAAATTTTTATGTAAAAACATTGTTCCTGTATGTAAAAAAAAATAAACCAACAAACAACAATGTTTAATACACTTTTCACCATTGAACAGATACGTTTTCTTTCGACAACATTTTATTCAGACAACCACAAACTACGCATAAATCGTTTTATATTATGCGTTTGAAATTATTATATCCTTGCTGTATTTTTTTTTCATTCATATGTACATTTTATTGTGCAAAATTACATATAGCGATTTCCTTACAATAAAACATTGCCTTATTCCACATTACACATAAAGGTTGGATTCAGTTTGTCATTTGACCATATGCTTCACTATGTGAAATGGCTCAATGCTGTTTGTGCATGTGTCTCGTATTTTTTACGCTTCTTCTCACTCTCATTTGCACGTGGATAAGCACACTAAAACTGTACTGTAACAACCTGACACGCTTCAAAACATTGCCCAAAGTTCAATTGTGTGTGTCTTCTTGCATAGCTCTCACTACCCAACACAAAGGTTCTGTTTCATGTCAGGTTTGCTTGTTTTTGTATTTTTTCGCAACCCACAAAGAAACGTGTGACATTCGCATTACTGCTGCTCCCGCCGTAACTCCTCAGTATGAGGTTAGAACTGGCAGCTGAATCGTTCTAAAAAATCGTTTTATTCGGTAACTTTTTTTCTACCCCGTCGCCATCTACTTCTTTCACTCTCTCTGTTTAGCTCCATCCGCTGCTGGATGTGTTTTGTGACAAGAATATTTCTGTTATGTTTCAAGCGTATGAATCAAGTTGTGCGAAATACGAAAGAGAAGGATCTGAACAGCTTCGAACGAGAGAGTGGGAACATAACTTCTCGGCACTTGTTAACTACATATTGCATTAGTATTATGTACAGGTACCTAGTGCTTGTTACCAACAGCAATCCACAACACTATCGACCTTTTTTTATTCGACCTTTAAAGGCTGCAAACTGTGTCTCACGTAATACAATTATAGTTAGAATCACATATATACAAAAAAGTGAACTCTCCTACAGTCTGTGCCTCTGTGTCTCCCCACTATTTTCCTACCATATGATTGGACAATGGAATTTAATGTTTTTACGATGCGTGTAACATCAATGTTTATAACAGGGCTTCAAAATCAAACAATGCAAACATTCACGAAAAAGTATTGATGCACGTGCATACATATTAGTGTCATCAATTTGAGATTTGTGATTGATTTTTGATTGAAAATTTGATCAAGCTTGCACCGAAAAGTGAAAGTTATTTCAGTTAAAACTGATTAAAAACTTTAGGTAATTGTCGCATTTTATATCTTTTTTATGTTATTTTTTGTTTCGTTAACACTTTATTTCTCACGTTACATCATAGTTATGCTCACTGTTTAATGAGTTTTAGATTAAAATAAGGATTCAATTCAAAAATGTTATGGCATGTCACGTGTAATACGCTGGCATCATTCAGCATGTTTAATCGAGACCCGAAACATCATCATCGCGTGCATCTTCATCGTGGGATTTGTTTGTTTACCATTTACACTTTTTAAATTAATGGCTTTGTGATACATTATAGCAATAATTATAATCGTATAAACAAAATGTATAGATTTATAGGACTAAATAACTAAATATAATAACCAAATAATAATAACTAAAAAATAAATAAATTTAATTAATGCGTTTATTGGTTGTTAGACGTAAGTATGATAAGAGTATGATGATGATATCCTTTTTCATTCGGTTAGTTTCGATCTTCTATTTTTTAATTTATATTTTTCTTCTTTTTTAGTTTCTATTCTATTTATAATTCTTTTATTTTTTAGGCGAACATTTTTATTACAAATACTTTAATTATTAAATCAATCTAATGTCCACCGCAGAGCTCACTCAAAAACAGTAAGTCTGTCCATTGCACGGGGCTCGGTCCATTGGTCGGGCTGTTCATGGCTCGACCAGGTGTAAGCCTTCAGTAAACCTCTAGTTCAATAAATAAAGCTCATGTAATTCCGGAATTCAATAGTGTTTGCAAAAATACATATATAAATAAGAGTGCATGGTAGAACTCAACCCTGGATTGAGCGGATAGTTGCATATTGTTTAGTGTCGAGCTATTTCTGGTGAAACTGATAAAACATTACATGTAAAATTGTCGCATTTTTGTATCTTTTTATGTTATATTTGTTCGGCAGCTATTTCAGATAAAACTAATGAAAATTACAGGTAAATCTCGCATTTTTGTGTCTTTTTATGATATTATTGTTCTCCAGCTATTTGAGTTAAAACTGATGAAAATTACAGGTAATTGTCACATTTTTGTGTCTTTTTTATGTTATCTTTCTTTTCCAGCTATTTTAGTTCAAACTGATTTAAAATTACAGGCAATTGTTGCATTTTTGTATTTTTTATGTTATTTTTGTTCTCCTGCTGTTTCAGTTACAACTGATTAAAAACTACAGGTAATTGTCGCATTTTATATCTTTTTTATGTTATATTTGTGTCGTTTACACTTTATTTCTCACGTTACATCATAGTTATGCTCACTGTTTAATGAGTTTTAGATTAAAATAAGGATTCAATTCAAAAAAACCCTTCGGCGCACCCGCCCACTCCGATTTGCAGATGCAGCAGCCCAGCAGAGCGCTGTGGAGGAAGCAGTAACAACAACAACCGAGAGAGAGAGAGTAAGAGAGAGAGAGAGAGAGAGAAAACCATATTCAAATTTTATCCATTAAAAGATTAGTCGGTGAAACTTATTCTGATCGGCTTATGTAAATTTTTTACGCTTCCATTATCGCTGATCCACGTGACGGTTTTCCAATTTCTCGCTTTGGTGCCTCCACGTTCACGCTCGCCGAGGGAAATCCTTCCGATCCTGTTGTGACCGATGTGTGCCGCCGGATCGAGTGGCCGAAATTTAGGGTGAAAGGGGTGAATGGGGGGGGGGGGGGGGGGGGGTCAACTGGGAAAAGATGCATACGGGCGTGGTGTAAACGACGGCTGGCTCGCGAATGGGCTCACTTCCGGTGAGCTAGCCCACCGGAAGGATTCTCCACTGAGGAAGCACGGTATGTGTGTGTGTGTGTCTGTGGTAGTTCGCACCACGTGGCGTGTCTGTGATAAATGGTATTTTCCCTCACCCTCTGTCCCTACCCCGTAAAACCACCCGATATTCTAGAACGAAGCCTTTCCGGTGCGGCGCACGGGGAAAGGTTTGCCGAACCGGAATCATCCGAGCTGGCGTGAGCTGCCCGAGCCTCACGTGAGAGAAATTAATTTATTTTTGTGAAGCCTCGAAACGCTTCAAACGCTCCAACACGCTTCTCCTAGGAGAGCAAAATGTTGCTGGTGCCCGGCCAGACGCGGCTACCGGAGCGATTACCGTGCGGAGGGATCGGACGGTGGAATCGGGGTTTACCGCTGACTCTAAACCCGAAAAGCGTCAGCGCCACCTTGCCCACCCTCCCCGGGGTGTAAATAAATAAAAATCCCACCGAAAGCTCTGGCTCGCAGATCGATTTCTTCTGAGGCGGCCAACGGAACGAAACAAAGCAAGAGAGAAAAAAACAAGAGTATCCACCCTGTCATCGCGCATTGCGTCAGTCGCAAGTCAGCACATCAGCAAGTGGCGCTCGCCGCGGACCGAACGAACGCTCGCCTTAGGAGCTGGCGAGCGGGGAAATCTTTTCCCACTCGGTACCCTTCGGCGCACCCGCCCACTCCGATTTGCAGATGCAGCAGCCCAGCAGAGCGCTGTGGAGGAAGCAGTAACAACAACAACCGAGAGAGAGAGAGTAAGAGAGAGAGAGGTCAATAAAACGTGCCATATGAAGATATTAAAAGACTTCATTTAATACCAGAACTTCAGGTCGAACATGAAAACAAAATTTATGAAGGCAGAGCGTTGGCTACTGACACAAGTTTTTCATCCCACATGTCCTATTCATGTAACTCTACATTGCCTTCAACCTAAGGCAACGAATACACGATCCTAAGCTTACCCCGTCGCATAAGAGTGCGGTTGGGTCGTATTTTTTCCGTTAACAAGCGAACATATCGCAGTAATCACTACATACTGCCCTGGGTCTAAAAATCAGGACAGCTACGTACACTGAAAACGCAAATAAAGCGAGCGGCGCAATGTTCGCAACAATTCGGTAATTTTATACTCGCCCAAAATTCTAATTCAATCTCAAACTTCTTGCGAGGCGGCCAGAGCACTCCCGCTTGTTTCCCGGAACCGGACACAGGAAGGCCGCCCCCTCCCCTTTTTCCCGCCGGGCATGTGCACACGGGCTAGCTGGCACGGTGCTATTTTTACGCTTCCCCACCATTACTCATATGTCGCCACCTCCCACAACGCCGAGCCGAGGGGGTAATGCCGCCGAAGAAGACCGGACAAGTGACCATTGTTATTCAAATGTAATTTTCAGGTTTTTCGCAGGCGCATTTTTCCGTCCGATGCGATGCTCCTTTGATGATGTTTATGCTGTTGCTGGTGTTGTTGTTGTTGGGGAAAACCGTGTTTTTGCAGGGGTGTTGGGAAGAAGGTTTCCTTCCGGGAATTTTTTAACACCCCTCCCCCCCCCCCCCCCCCACTATGTCTTGTACGTCAGTAAGTAAGCCTTTATATTCCAATGATTTTCATTTGCTATTAAAACAAAAGTCAATAAAACGTGCCATATGAAGATATTAAAAGACTTCATTTAATACCAGAACTTCAGGTCGAACATGAAAACAAAATTTATGAAGGCAGAGCGTTGGCTACTGACACAAGTTTTTCATCCCACATGTCCTATTCATGTAACTCTACATTGCCTTCAACCTAAGGCAACGAATACACGATCTAATTAAATTTATTTATTTTTTAGTTATTATTATTTGGTTATTATATTTAGTTATTTAGTCCTATAAATCTATACATTTTGATTATACGATTATAATTATTGCTATAATGTATCACAAAGCCATTAATTTAAAAAGTGTAAATGGTAAACAAACTAATCCCACGATGAAGATGCACGCGATGATGATGTTTAGGGTCTCGATTAAACATGCTGAATGATGCCAGCGTATTACACGTGACATGCCATAACATTTTTGAATTGAATCCTTATTTTAATCTAAAACTCATTAAACAGTGAGCATAACTATGATGTAACGTGAGAAATAAAGTGTTAACGAAACAAAAAATAACATAAAAAAGATATAAAATGCGACAATTACCTAAAGTTTTTAATCAGTTTTAACTGAAATAGCTGGGGAACAAAACTAGCATAAAAACATACAAAAATGCGACAACTACCTGTCATTTTTAATTAATTTTAACTGAAATAGCTGGAGAAGAAAAATAACATATAAAAGACACAAAAATGTGACAATTACCTGTAATTTTCATCAGTTTTAACTGAAATAGCTGGAGAACAATAATATCATAAAAAGACCCAAAAATGCGAGATTTTCCTGAAATTTTCATCAGTTTTAACTGAAATAGCTGGAGAACAAAAATAACAACAATTACATAAAAAGATACAAACATGCGACAATTGCCTATAATTTTAAATCCGTTTGATCTGAAATACTTCGAGAACAATAATAACATAAAAAAGACACAAAAATGCAACAATTACCTGTAATTTTAATAAGTTTGAACTGAAATAGCTGGAGAACAATAATAACATAAAAAAGACACAAAAATGCGAGATTTACCGGGAATTTTCATCAGTTTTATCTGAAATAGCTGGAGAACAATAATAAGGTAAAAAAGTACAAAATTGCGACAACTAACTGTAATTTTTAATCAGTTTTAACTGAAATAGCTGGAGAACAAAAATAACATAAAAAATACAAAAATGCGACAATTGCCTGAAATTTTGAATCAGTTTGATCTGAAATAGCTCGAGAACAATAATAACATAAAAAATACACAAAAATGCAACAATTTTACCAGTAATTTTTAATCAGTTTCACCAGAAATAGCTCGACACTAAAGAGTATGCATCTATCCGCTCAATCCAGGGTTGAGTTCTACCATGCACTCTTATTTATATATGTATTTGTGCAAACACTATTGAATTCCGGAATTACATGGGCTTTATTTATTGAACTAGAGGTTTACTGAAGGCTTACACCTGGTCGAGCCATAAACAGCCCGACCAATGGACCGAGCCCCGTGCAATGGACAGCCTTACGTTTTTTGAGTGAGCTCTGCGGTGGACATTAGATTGATTTAATAATTAAAGTATTTGTAAGAAAAATGTTCGCCTAAAAAATAAAAGAATTATACATAGAATAGAAACTAAAAAAGAAGAAAAATATAAATAAAAAAAAAAGAAGATCGAAACTAACCGAATGAAAAAGGATATCATCATCATACTCTTATCATACTTACGTCTAACAACCAATAAACGCAATATAGTTGCATTGTTATGACACACACTGAGCTCAAAGCAAGCACTCGAAATAAAAACATTTCAGGGCTGCATAGAAAAAAAAAAACAACTTTGGCAACAGCGTCTTGCGGTTCGACCTGTCAATATTGCCGCAGAAACTCCGCCGGACCGCCGACCATATGTTTGTATCCCTCGTCGCCAACCCACCAGCCGTCGTTTACACCACGCCCGTATGCATCTTTTCCCAGTTGACGTCTCCCATCCCCCCCCCCCATTCACCCCTTTCACCCTAAATTTCGGCCACTCGATCCGGCGGCACACATCGGTCACAACAGGATCGGAAGGATTTCCCTCGGCGAGCGTGAACGTGGAGGCACCAAAGCGAGAAATTGGAAAACCGTCACGTGGATCAGCGATAATGGAAGCGTAAAAAATTTACATAAGCCGATCAGAATAAGTTTCACCGACTAATCTTTTAATGGATAAAATTTGAATATGGTTTTCTCTCTCTCTCTCTCTCTCTTACTCTCTCTCACCAACGCTCTGCCTTCATAAATTTTGTTTTCATGTTCGACCTGAAGTTCTGGTATTAAATGAAGTCTCTTAATATCTTCATATGCCACGTTTTATTGACTTTTGTTTTAATAGCAAATGAAAATCATTGGAATATAAAGGCTTACTTACTGACGTACAAGAC
>KZ068189.1:82036-92088 GCA_002091845.1 Anopheles cracens
CGAAACGAATCGTGCGGAGTGTTAAAAGCATGCGACGACGGCCCGGGCACCCGGAACCGAGTAAGGATTTCTATGTGGTGATGGGCAAAGTCGTAAAAGAACTCGACGGCTGATTCTGCCCGTGCGCTTAGAACAAAGCAAACTGTGAGGCGTTTTTGACGTATAAAATATCTACATGTTTGAGCAAGGCACTCTCCCGACACACGAAATCGTGACTACCTTTGCCAAACTGAATATAGTGTGCATATTTCTTAAAATTTACGTTTTTTTGGTAATGATAACGTAATGATGATTATTCTATGGGTAACGTAGTTTTAAAATTTCTATATTGAATACCTAATAATATTCAGTATACCCTTCTATTGTTACGGCTAACGATATTTTACATACCAATGGGAAATGTTGGTCATTGTAATAGCGTATTAGCAGTATCGCAACACTGAAGTCGACGAATAATTCTGTTCAAACTACAGGTATATCTGACGTGATCTGAGTGCAGATTGTTAAAGATAGACTTTGTGCAGTTTCTGGATAATAAATTGTATGTGGTCATTGCTCTAGATGTTCCTATTCCAAACACATCTGCCCAGATAGGCTGGAACTTCATCATTTATAAATATATTGGGTCAAAATATCGTTAAACTATTTCTTCACGAACCGCCTCGCAATATCTGCTCTCTAGTAACATGTTGAAGGTATTACAATTGTATGCAGAAACCGGGTATATACTGCCCTCGGTTACAGTGTAAAGGATAGCAATACAAGCAGCAGCAGTGATAAAAAGTCATTCCACACGACTAAAACGAACGTGATATAACTCACCTGCTGAATTCTGATGAGCCGTCGAGCCTGCGGCGGAGCGTCCGAAGCAATTAATTAGTCGCCGAAGTCCATTACGGTGTCGGTGTCGATGTCATCGCCTTTTCGAACCGACGTCCACGGCTAAAGCCAACCCAGCTAAGTAAGCCGCTAAATAAATGTTGCCAATCAAACGTTACGTGCCCTCTTTCGCGCGCGCGCGCGCACGCTCGCTCACGTGTATGTGGGTATTTGTGTCTGAGCTAATAGCGGGGCAATTCCAAGAGGTTTGAAATAGGCTCTCCTTCTCTCTTTCTCTCTCTCAATCCTGGGTAAACGTCAACAATGTAAACAGTTTAGAAGAACTTCTTCAAAATGGTAGACATGAAGGCAAAAGATACACAAATGATGACGTTTTACTTGTGAATTTATATATTTATTCATTCTACATGGAATATATCGATATTTAATTGTACATATGTTTTATCTTTTTGAGTAGATTTTTGTTTAAAATTTCAATATTTCTGAATGAAGAATAACCAGTTTGAACCAGTACTCAGCGGAGTAGAATCATACTGACGATGGAAATCAACGAATCAACAACAAGGATCAAAATGATAAACCAAAATGGAAAACATAAATGATAAAGATACAGATTATTTATGAAACATTGAAACAATGAAGTGAGTAAGCCATATCTCATCAATATGATCTGGATATTTTGGATGAACAATTTAAAAAAATATATATTCCAGCTAATAAATGCATGCCCCAGACTTTAAAACACGAATGGCCCAGAGCATAATAAAAGTAAAACAAATCTAGTTTGAAAGTAAAACAAAAGCAAGTAAATATGTTTCAATGAGTTCGAATATCAGTTCATACGATATCCATTATGATATGATAGTATCATGAACAACATTTCGAAAAATATCTACATGTTTGAGCAAGGCACTCTCCCGACACACGAAATCGTGACTACCTTAGCCAAACTGAATATAGTGTGCATATTTCTTAAAATTTACGTTTTTTTGGTAATGATAACGTAATGATGATTATTCTATGGGTAACGTAGTTTTAAAATTTCTATATTGAATACCTAATAATATTCAGTATACCCTTCTATTGTTACGGCTAACGATATTTTACATACCAATGGGAAATGTTGGTCATTGTAATAGCGTATTAGCAGTATCGCAACACTGAAGTCGACGAATAATTCTGTTCAAACTACAGGTATATCTGACGTGATCTGAGTGAAGATTGTTAAAGATAGACTTTGTGCAGTTTCTGGATAATAAATTGTATGTGGTCATTGCTCTAGATGTTCCTATTCCAAACACATCTGCCCAGATAGGCTGGAACTTCATCATTTATAAATATATTGGGTCAAAATATCGTTAAACTATTTCTTCACGAACCGCCTCTGCACGGTTGATTTTCAACCTCCACAATCGAAGTCATGCTGTCGTTGCTGGAGGAAGTGCTGCATTACGATCACAGCTCATTATTGGTACAGTAAAGTCTGGTGAGCCGTGAGCGTGTAACGATATTCCGAACTCCTTTCATCTTCATCGTCTTCTCTTATCGTCTGCTATCTCCACTCTATCCAACACTACCACGGCACGGCTAGCCCTCCGAAAAATGATTGAACGCACAAACCAAACAGTATGCTACGCACGGCGATAGTCCGCCAGTGCAACACCCTTCTCAGCACCCTTCGCTCCCCGGTACTCCCGGGGGCGTGTTCCACAAAAACGCGCACTTGCTGATTGGCATCCGCCGGCATTATGATGGCGATGATGCGATGTGACAGGCGGCAATTTTGGAATGGGGGGGAGGGGAGCGGGTGCGGGTGTCGGAAAATCTAGAAGTGTTTCACCATTGATAACACGCGTTCTCGCTCCGTTGGGACTGAGGAGCCGCATGCCGGCGGACGATAATGTTGAAATGGCTGTTTTGCATGGTTGGTGCGGCCTGAGTTCCGTCATGTAGCGTCATGTAGCGGAAACGTGTCACGACTCCCTTGCAGGGGGCGGGTGGTAAGAGGGGGAAGGAGGTAGAGACGTGGGGCGTAAAACCCTTGGCAGAACAGAACAGAAATAAAAATTCAACAACTCGTCCTCGCACACATCACTCAGCACACGTGTGGGGGTTGTGCGTGTATGGGTGTGTGTGTGTTTATGCGCAGCTTATAGTTCTTCAGCTCGCCCGGGCTCAACCCTGCTTTCAACACGCTCGGAAAAGCTGCCCACATACGGGCACGCACCATCCCTTCTCGCCCGCCCGGAAGGTAATATTTTCACTGAAGGGTAGTGAGTGACGTGATTTTCTGCATACCTTCAGCCACATACACACAGAAACGAGCGCGCGCGCGCGCGTCTAAAGGATCGGAAAGGATTTAGGCTGTCACCGGCTCCAGCGCGCGCGGAGATGCTTGCCATATGTGTTTCTTGGGGGGGTGGCCCCAATGCTGTCGCTGTCACGGGCACGTTTCGCCATTATTGGTAAGCGTAAGCGAGGATTTATGCCCTTTTTTCTTGTGTGCAATCGCTCCGGTGTAATTTTAACTGGCACTTTGGGTACGCGCCGCACGGGACCAGGAGTGGACGGGGAAGGTGGGTAGTGCGCTTTGGGGTGAAATGGCTTGCGTGCGTGAACCTGCAATCAGGCACGGAGCAGGTTCGATAAGTTCGGTGCTTTGGAGTTTGGCAGCGCTCGCGAAGATGCGAATGTGTGTGGAGGTGCGTTTGGTTAAAAGCTAATTTTATGTTAATTTTGAACATACTTCTATTCGATTTTCTATTACCACCCATGACCAGAAGAACGTTATAATGGTACTTTGGATTTGAAAGAGATTAAATACTGTTTTTTAAGTTAATTCCAGCACTATAAAGTTGATGTTAGTTATTCGTTATTTTCTTTAAAATTGTATGTTCCGTGGAAGCATCAATGTTCTAGATTTTTCAAATTTAGCTAAAGGTCTCATTTGATCTACACCAGAGACCCTTTATTACTGATGTTTCTAGTTTTAAATTTAGTTTACAATCTAGTCAAACTACCGAACGGTGACTCAATAATCATATTTTCCCGCATATTAAGATTTAAAAAAACATAAATTACTCGTTTCTAAGTTTTGTATGACAAATAAATAAATCAATAAATTCCTAAATATTGAACAGGTTTGAGAGCCAACAAATCTCGGATCGTAACGACTAGATACTTTTTAGGGATACGATTGTTAACCAAGGCCAAGCCAAGGTTGACTTCCTTTCCCTCATTTCGTCTCCCCGGGCTCATTCCCTCAATTTTATCCAAACTTCTTCTTCATGCCCTGCCTAATCTATTCCTTCCTTTCCTCTTCTATCCCTGCCCTTAGATGTTATAGCTTTTAAACACATAAGTTTAAGATAGTTTTTAAGTATGCTCTGTTAAACCATCTAGGCGGACTTATTTTTGAATTAAATAATTTATGAAATAAATAAAAAAATAAATAAATAAATATGCAGTTTTGTTTTTTTTAGACAAAAAAAAGAAGGTAAAACAGATGTTGCATCGTTCGCGATATTGATGCCTCTCAAAAGCACTATACGTACATAACGATTTCTTGAAACTCATTTGAATAAAAGCGTTTGTTTTATAAGTTTTGAATCCAATTACGCTACGCACCCTTCTTGTTGTATCTTGATTTTCAAAATAAAAACAGTACAGAAGTGCTTCACAGAGCCGTGAGCGTGTAACGATATTCCGAACTCCTTTCATCTTCATCGTCTTCTCTTATCGTCTGCTATCTCCACTCTATCCAACACTACCACGGCACGGCTAGCCCTCCGAAAAATGATTGAACGCACAAACCAAACAGTATGCTACGCACGGCGATAGTCCGCCAGTGCAACACCCTTCTCAGCACCCTTCGCTCCCCGGTACTCCCGGGGGCGTGTTCCACAAAAACGCGCACTTGCTGATTGGCATCCGCCGGCATTATGATGGCGATGATGCGATGTGACAGGCGGCAATTTTGGAATGGGGGGGAGGGGAGCGGGTGCGGGTGTCGGAAAATCTAGAAGTGTTTCACCATTGATAACACGCGTTCTCGCTCCGTTGGGACTGAGGAGCCGCATGCCGGCGGACGATAATGTTGAAATGGCTGTTTTGCATGGTTGGTGCGGCCTGAGTTCCGTCATGTAGCGTCATGTAGCGGAAACGTGTCACGACTCCCTTGCAGGGGGCGGGTGGTAAGAGGGGGAAGGAGGTAGAGACGTGGGGCGTAAAACCCTTGGCAGAACAGAACAGAAATAAAAATTCAACAACTCGTCCTCGCACACATCACTCAGCACACGTGTGGGGGTTGTGCGTGTATGGGTGTGTGTGTGTTTATGCGCAGCTTATAGTTCTTCAGCTCGCCCGGGCTCAACCCTGCTTTCAACACGCTCGGAAAAGCTGCCCACATACGGGCACGCACCATCCCTTCTCGCCCGCCCGGAAGGTAATATTTTCACTGAAGGGTAGTGAGTGACGTGATTTTCTGCATACCTTCAGCCACATACACACAGAAACGAGCGCGCGCGCGCGCGTCTAAAGGATCGGAAAGGATTTAGGCTGTCACCGGCTCCAGCGCGCGCGGAGATGCTTGCCATATGTGTTTCTTCGGGGGGTGGCCCCAATGCTGTCGCTGTCACGGGCACGTTTCGCCATTATTGGTAAGCGTAAGCGAGGATTTATGCCCTTTTTTCTTGTGTGCAATCGCTCCGGTGTAATTTTAACTGGCACTTTGGGTACGCGCCGCACGGGACCAGGAGTGGACGGGGAAGGTGGGTAGTGCGCTTTGGGGTGAAATGGCTTGTGTGCGTGAACCTGCAATCAGGCACGGAGCAGGTTCGATAAGTTCGGTGCTTTGGAGTTTGGCAGCGCTCGCGAAGATGCGAATGTGTGTGGAGGTGCGTTTGGTTAAAAGCTAATTTTATGTTAATTTTGAACATACTTCTATTCGATTTTCTATTACCACCCATGACCAGAAGAACGTTATAATGGTACTTTGGATTTGAAAGAGATTAAATACTGTTTTTTAAGTTAATTCCAGCACTATAAAGTTGATGTTAGTTATTCGTTATTTTCTTTAAAATTGTATGTTCCGTGGAAGCATCAATGTTCTAGATTTTTCAAATTTAGCTAAAGGTCTCATTTGATCTACACCAGAGACCCTTTATTACTGATGTTTCTAGTTTTAAATTTAGTTTACAATCTAGTCAAACTACCGAACGGTGACTCAATAATCATATTTTCCCGCATATTAAGATTTAAAAAAACATAAATTACTCGTTTCTAAGTTTTGTATGACCATCCAATAGTTCTTCAGCTCACGCTTGAATGCCAATTGCTTATTGGGTTCGTTGTTACTTATCTTAAATATTAATAATATAACCAAAGCAACTCCTATCCTCTGTAAATTGTGTTTATGACTGGTGTGTACGTAACGATGTGCCACATTCAGTGGAAAAATAAAACTCAATAAGTTTTCTCGTAAATTATGTCTTATCACGCATGACTACAATATCTGTAATCAAAGGTAAAACAGATGTTGCATCGTTCGCGATATTGATGCCTCTCAAAAGCACTATACGTACATAACGATTTCTTGAAACTCATTTGAATAAAAGCGTTTGTTTTATAAGTTTTGAATCCAATTACGCTACGCACCCTTCTTGTTGTATCTTGATTTTCAAAATAAAAACAGTACAGAAGTGCTTCACAGGATTGCTCCTAGCGCATCGTTCCTGGCGAAGAGAGAGATCTTCCAGGCTTAGTTCCTGCTCTTGACATCTTCTTCTTCAGAGTAGAGACGTGCAATATCTCAATGCACGTTCTGTGCGAAGCTTTTGAAGCGAGAAATTGATGTTTGTAATCTGCTCAGGATCGTAAATATCAATGAGTCAGTAAGGATTATTCATTCTGCTCAATTATTTCAATAATCGGGGATTCATTCTAGTCATGCCGGACATGAATCAATTGTTGATATGGGTACGAGCTTTATTATTGACTATTAACATCTCTTTGAATTCTAAATAAGATAGCTTGTAAAGAAAAGTGGGAAAGCTTTTGAAAAGGTCAGCTTTAGCTATTTAGGGTTATTTAGGTAATCATAGTGCAATAGGAGAGGATTGTTTCATTAAGGTCCTGGAAAAAATTTAAAAAGAATAAATAAATCAATAAATTCCTAAATATTGAACAGGTTTGAGAGCCAACAAATCTCGGATCGTAACGACTAGATACTTTTTAGGGATACGATTGTTAACCAAGGCCAAGCCAAGGTTGACTTCCTTTCCCTCATTTCGTCTCCCCGGGCTCATTCCCTCAATTTTATCCAAACTTCTTCTTCATGCCCTGCCTAATCTATTCCTTCCTTTCCTCTTCTATCCCTGCCCTTAGATGTTATAGCTTTTAAACACATAAGTTTAAGATAGTTTTTAAGTATGCTCTGTTAAACCATCTAGGCGGACTTATTTTTGAATTAAATAATTTATGAAATAAATAAAAAAATAAATAAATAAATATGCAGTTTTGTTTTTTTTAGACAAAAAAAAGTACTTTGGATTTGAAAGAGATTAAATACTGTTTTTTAAGTTAATTCCAGCACTATAAAGTTGATGTTAGTTATTCGTTATTTTCTTTAAAATTGTATGTTCCGTGGAAGCATCAATGTTCTAGATTTTTCAAATTTAGCTAAAGGTCTCATTTGATCTACACCAGAGACCCTTTATTACTGATGTTTCTAGTTTTAAATTTAGTTTACAATCTAGTCAAACTACCGAACGGTGACTCAATAATCATATTTTCCCGCATATTAAGATTTAAAAAAACATAAATTACTCGTTTCTAAGTTTTGTATGACCATCCAATAGTTCTTCAGCTCACGCTTGAATGCCAATTGCTTATTGGGTTCGTTGTTACTTATCTTAAATATTAATAATATAACCAAAGCAACTCCTATCCTCTGTAAATTGTGTTTATGACTGGTGTGTACGTAACGATGTGCCACATTCAGTGGAAAAATAAAACTCAATAAGTTTTCTCGTAAATTATGTCTTATCACGCATGACTACAATATCTGTAATCAAAGGTAAAACAGATGTTGCATCGTTCGCGATATTGATGCCTCTCAAAAGCACTATACGTACATAACGATTTCTTGAAACTCATTTGAATAAAAGCGTTTGTTTTATAAGTTTTGAATCCAATTACGCTACGCACCCTTCTTGTTGTATCTTGATTTTCAAAATAAAAACAGTACAGAAGTGCTTCACAGGATTGCTCCTAGCGCATCGTTCCTGGCGAAGAGAGAGATCTTCCAGGCTTAGTTCCTGCTCTTGACATCTTCTTCTTCAGAGTAGAGACGTGCAATATCTCAATGCACGTTCTGTGCGAAGATTTTGAAGCGAGAAATTGATGTTTGTAATCTGCTCAGGATCTTAAATATCAATGAGTCAGTAAGGATTATTCATTCTGCTCAATTATTTCAATAATCGGGGATTCATTCTAGTCATGCCGGACATGAATCAATTGTTGATATGGGTACGAGCTTTATTATTGACTATTAACATCTCTTTGAATTCTAAATAAGATAGCTTGTAAAGAAAAGTGGGAAAGCTTTTGAAAAGGTCAGCTTTAGCTATTTAGGGTTATTTAGGTAATCATAGTGCAATAGGAGAGGATTGTTTCATTAAGGTCCTGAAAAAAATGTAAAAATAATAAATAAATCAATAAATTCCTAAATATTGAACAGGTTTGAGAGCCAACAAATCTCGGATCGTAACGACTAGATACTTTTTAGGGATACGATTGTTAACCAAGGCCAAGCCAAGGTTGACTTCCTTTCCCTCATTTCGTCTCCCCGGGCTCATTCCCTCAATTTTATCCAAACTTCTTCTTCATGCCCTGCCTAATCTATTCCTTCCTTTCCTCTTCTATCCCTGCCCTTAGATGTTATAGCTTTTAAACACATAAGTTTAAGATAGTTTTTAAGTATGCTCTGTTAAACCATCTAGGCGGACTTATTTTTGAATTAAATAATTTATGAAATAAATAAAAAAATAAATAAATAAATATGCAGTTTTGTTTTTTTTAGACAAAAAAAAGTTTTTTTTGTAAAAAGTGAACACGATTTAAGCTATTCTTCAAGCTATGTATAGACCAAAATAAAAAAACTAGCTTATAGAAGGATTACTTCTCATTTAAACGTGTCAGTAAGAGTAACTGATTAGGCAGCTATAATATAACAGCCAAATGACATCACAGTACAAATTCATTCTGTCTTGTTTTTGTATGCATTTGAACGATTCGTCGTAATTGGCATCATGCAATTCGACATAATAATCAATTATCAATGCCAGACATTAATACAGCATGTTGTGCTATTTCTGCCTATTAGATTTTATCGAATGATTTTGAAATTTCGTCCAGTCATCATGTCAGTTATGGTAAAACGTATGCCAGTGTGAATGCAATCAGTTTCTTCATTCATTACAACACTCACGGAACCAATACCACCTAGTATAATTCCATGTCGCACGTGCTGATATGTCTCCCGGCGTGTTACTTTCATCGAGTACTTGCCCAACACACACAACAGATTTTTCCAGAACCATTTTGATACTTAACTTTAGCTCCAATGTAGCGTCTGCAATGCTCCACACGTCAGCATGTCAGTGTGTCAGTAAGTTCCTAAAATCACTTCACACACCAGAACATCACGTGGTGTTTGTCTTGCCGGAGTCAGCATCTTGAAAAACCGCACACGGAGCACGTACCTGTTACCTGGAATTCTGCTCTAAAAAGCGGCTGTGAAGAAAAAAAAAATGGAAACAAATCCCAAACAACACGACAGAGCGGGCGGGAGCGTGCGGGGCGATGTGGCCAACCGATCGGAGTGTTAATTTATTTACAAGTGAACAGCTCGCGCAAGCCTGTCCCGACATCTCCATAGCTCCAGCGACACTCCGTACTCCCATAACTTCAACCCCCGGTCGTGTTTGGAATTTCCGGATGCCGGGACGCGTCGTGCTAGCTATGGACACAATTTCAATGGCGCAATTTTCCAACCGTACGTAAATACATCCACACAGCGGCACACGGCGGCAGTGAGAGACAGGCCAATATTATCCACAAAATGGATTCGTTACGATCCGACGCGGTTTTGCTGATGTACGACGCCATCTTCGACGCTTCGCAGCGCTTGGCATTGCTGGCGGGGAACCATC
>KZ068190.1:0-10308 GCA_002091845.1 Anopheles cracens
GGGCTAATGATCCGGACGGGGGCGGTGGACCGTTTCCCGGCTGGGACGAGCTGGTCGCACCTTTCGCGAGTGCGAGTGCGAGTGCGTGGTACCTCAATCAAAACCCTGCTATTAATCATCGACCACCGGCCGTGTTCATCGGAAGGTGTCGTTCGCTGCATCTCTCGCCGCAGGAGCACATTCGCGGCGTTGCGTCCATACGCGCGCGGCTCCAATGTGATTGCTGTTAATGCGGGTGGTTCCCGAACGGTTCCCATGACAGGGCTTCCTGTGGCGGACGCTCCGGCAGCGGACGGTACCTCTCACAACTGCGACCGGTTTCGTGTTTTCGTGTGATGTCCTTGCTGCTGGTGGTGGATATCCCTGTTATTTATGCCGTTTCTTCCTGTCTCCTAGCGAACGTCCCAGTTAGAAGTCTTCTTTCTAATCACACACCATCCACCCCACACCATCTCTCTCTCTCTCTCTCGCTCTTCCACCCACTCGCCATTCGCAATTCCATTCGCTTTTCAGCTCGCGCGCTGCGCAACCGTGTACCAGTGTCACGGGGGCATTATCATTTCAGATGCGAGATGGCGAGAAAATATTTCATCTCTGCTCACAATCCTTCGTCGCAGGTGCGGGGTTCCCCTGGGGAGAAGGTGGAAGAGAAGGGGAGGGAGAAGCAACACACACACACACACACACCGTACAATATGATCCCGGTGGAGTCGTCCCAGCAGGGAACACGGAAACACGTGCCCGGCTGAGGCTGGCGAGGACGGTTTGGTGGACCTCAACGTCAAGGCGTATGTCTTCCCGTGTCCGACCCACGAACATGCTAAAGACCCGTTTCCACCTCCCCTTCCCTTCCTCCCCACCCCTCAAACCACGAGCCCGCTACACGATGCTCGCTAAACAACGGACCCGGCCCGGAACGGTTGGCAAGATTTATGCGCTGCCCGTCGAAAAACCCGATCCCAACACCGGCACAGCCGGCCACGCAGCCATTCGTTTTCGGTGGCGGGCTGAGCCGGCTGCCCGTGTGCCGTCCTCGGCGATGCAAAACGCACCCGGAGAACAATAGCCGAACGCGCAATTTAAATAAATGGAATATTTTCACTTATCACCACCGATGCCCTCGCGCCCACCCCAAGCGGCCCCTTTCACGGGGCGGCGGCGAATCAAATCGCGAGCGCTGCAACCACCGACTGCTGGCGAGTGTCCCGTGAGGCGTTCGTCCGATGCTGCCCACTGCAGCAACCACAGCGCTCGCCTCGGCTGGTTGACCGGCTGGCGGGATGAAATTTATGAAAATATTTCTTCGACCTCTCGTGCCGTCAGGTATCGTACTCGACGCTGGTGGCGCTGGAGTGGGTTTGGGGTGAACATATTTTACCAATGGCACCCGAACGCCGCCGCCCCCGGGTGTAACAGGCGTGGCCATAGTCGTACGACTATGGCTACAACGACTAGCCGTGTCGATCTCGTTACCGGGCGCGAGCGTGCGCGTTCGGAGTTCATCGTCAGGGCTCGTCCTGGTGGAATAATTCCTTTGACAGGACTCTCCGCCCGTTCCGCCGGTGCGCGCAGAGAGCGCAGCAGCACGGTCGTGGTTCCCTAGGGGGTGGCGGAAAAAGAATCGGTTCATATTTCCAGTACATTCGACGGGGCGTAAGCCGTCTGCCCGAAATTCTCGAACTGCTCGCCTGGCCTGACTTCTTCGCACTTCCCGCTTCCCGCTCCCTCGTGCACACAATGATTTGCCGCACAATCCATCGATGGCGCACGGTGCGCTCCCATCGGTGTGCGGTCGCCATCGGAGAGGAATGGTTCAAAAATCGAAGAAACATGAAAGTGGTAAAAGCTGATTAGGGACAGCTGGGAGTGCCTGGCCCCGTGGCTCAGCCGCATCAGCAGAAGCATATCCATTATGAGAGCCAGCGCCAACAGCGCAATGTTTTGCGCTCCAGTCCAGGAGCCGTGCGCTTCGACAGCGTTGCGGAGCAGCCGTAAAAGCATGCATTCCCCGTGGTACAACCGTTTCGATTCTGGGGAGACCAATTGAATTTCAAAACACCGACAATGGGCGATGGCTGACATAAGTTTCTCGCGGGGCGCATGTCGAAAATTGCTTTTCCTTGGAACGGTAGCTTTGCTGCGAGCGTTCGGCCTGGCTGCCTCGTGATCTTTCTTCTTCTAATCTATGATTATAAGAATTCAGATTATAGATTTTTCATTTTTTTATTATGCTGCTTTGGGTAAGTTTTATAAATTTCAAAACGATTTTAGATGTATTGAGCTTCATTTCTGATTTTAATTAAAAGTTATTTAATATTTTTCTTTGCTGTCCATTTCGACAATGCTATAAATATCTTTCTAAAATCATTTGAAAAATAATAAATAATATAACTAATATCATTTGATTAAACTACTTTAAATGTACCTAATATCATCCTTTTGTTTTGATCTTCCAATATGAATGCTTGATTCATGTTTATGTGAAGAGACTCATACTCGACACGATTGCAGAATCAAACAAAGAATACTAATTGAAACCGTGCACACGGCCGAATAATCCGCCAGCGAACGGATCGACCGTCACCTGTACTCAGAGCTGGACGGTTCGTCCTGCTGGAGAGCGGACATCCATTGCGATAAGTATTGATCCACCGGAGGGTTGGGAGAGAGGAGGGTCAAAAATTCATCAACCCACGGATTTTCGACGGGGATCAACGGTAATGGCGCCCCAGGAACTATTCGGCCCCCGAGGCAAATGCGGCTTCTTGCCAAATCCGACCGTGGGCACCGTGAACCGGGGGCGGGCGCGCGCGCACGTTCTGCTCAACAGGCGACGGTGTAGTGGCAAAATTGAGCGAATCCATTTAATCCATCTTGAGATTTTTCGTTGCCGGTGATGAATTAGTGGAAAAGTTCATTGTTTGCATAATCCAATCACCGAGGGCGTGGTGTCAAACGGTTCATGTTGGTGGATGTGCCGACGCTGGCAGGTAATTGAAGGTTGAAACGAAGTGAATTAGTTTGTCCGATAAATTGGATATGTACATGGGAGGCGAAGGTGAGTTCAGTGTCGTCCAGTGACATCGATCGACAGACATAATTTGCAATCGGATGTAATTCACACTGTCAGTGGATGCTAGATGTATCATGTCTAATATACATAAATCCATGCTAGTTCGAACAGTGCAGTGGTGAATCCAAAATGGAAGCTAAAATTTAATCAATATAGAAAACTAGAACAAGTTCGTATTCAGTTTCTTTCCAAATTGAGGATTTTTGTTATATTCACCTGTACAATATCGTGCATAACAATACTTTGCATTTGTATAAACTCAAGCATATTGGCAATATTATGAACGTTACTGATTCTGGAACCGATAATACGAAAAAAAAATCTAAATATAACTAAAATTTTGAACTTGAAAAACCCCTTTAGTTAGGATAATACAAACGGAATATAAAATAACATATGATTATGAAATAATGTTCGTGAGCAAGAATACTGTCTCAATCTTCAGGATAGTTTGCGATTGTTTCCGGTAATATTTTTTTCTTCTTCTAATCTATGATTATAAGAATTATAGATTATATATTTTTCATTTTTTATCATGCTGCTTTGGGTAACTTTTATAAGTTTCAAAACGATTTTAGATGTATTGAGCTACATTTCTTATTTTAATTAAAAGTTATTTAATATTTTTCTATGCTGTCGATTTCGACAATGCAAGAAATATCTTTCTAAAATCATTTGAAAAATAATAAATAATATAACTAATATCATTTGATTAAACTGCTTTAAATGCACCTAATATCATCCTTTTGTTTTGATCTTCCAATATGAATGCTTGATTCATGTTTATGTGAAGAGACTCATACTCGACACGATTGCAGAATCAAACAAAGAATACTAATTGAAACCGTGCACACGGCCGAATAATCCGCCAGCGAACGGATCGACCGTCACCTGTACTCAGAGCTGAAATTTAATTACAATCTAAACACATTTACTGCCTAACATTCCATCAGCAACAATTTAAACTTTTACCGGATCCATTCGTCATCATTTATTCGAAAAAGAATGATGGTGTTGTTATCTAATCTACTGTCTGAAGTTCGCAAGCCTTTTCTCATCTCTAACCATTCAATACATTTTTCAAATCGAACAAAAAAAAACGGAGAGTTTGCATTTGCGTCGCCCAGCCCACCCCAGCAACAAACGCTCTATATCGTCGACGCTGCAAAACGGCTATTTCACGATCATGTTTTTTCCCCCGGAAATGCCTCAACAGCTTCTCGACGGGCCATTGGCTCGAGAGCGCCATTCAACGGTTTGATTTTTTTCCGCCCGATCCGCCAATGATCCTTTTCGTTCCGTTTTCGCTGACATGCTTAATTAATTCTCTGTAAACTGCGTTCCGCACCATCGCACACCGCAACGCATTATGATCCCGGCACGGCCCGGCATAATGTCGGTCTACCATCGGTGTGCGGTCGCCATCGGAGAGGAATGGTTCAAAAATCGAAGAAACATGAAAGTGGTAAAAGCTGATTAGGGACAGCTGGGAGTGCCTGGCCCCGTGGCTCAGCCGCATCAGCAGAAGCATATCCATTATGAGAGCCAGCGCCAACAGCGCAATGTTTTGCGCTCCAGCCCAGGAACCGTGCGCTTCGACAGCGTTGCGGAGCAGCCGTAAAAGCATGCATTCCCCGTGGTACAACCGTTTCGATTCTGGGGAGACCAATTGAATTTCAAAACACCGACAATGGGCGATGGCTGACATAAGTTTCTCGCGGGGCGCATGTCGAAAATTGCTTTTCCTTGGAACGGTAGCTTTGCTGCGAGCGTTCGGCCTGGCTGCCTCGTGATCGAACCGAACCGTTGACCGCGGGGCTATACATTTGTCTCTCAATAATGGTTTTTGATACGATGAATGCGTTAGAATTGCTACGCAAAATGTTAAACTAAGATGCTTTTAGTGTTTTAAAGAACGGTTGTTGTTTCTCACGGCCATCGGGCAGAAAGCTCACTGAACTGTCTGACCTTCTTGCGGCGGGGCAACGCACAAACGAACAGAAGAATGCTTATTTGTCTACTGGCTTCTTCCTGCCAATGCTCTACATTCATGAAATGTAATTTCTTCCTTGGCGAATTATCGTCTGCGGAATTTATTCATGCACATTCCTACTTGCAGCACTGAACATTGAGCTTGGAAAGCATTAAGACTGATGATAAATATTGAGTTTCAAAGGAATTGTACTCGTTAGAATTCATTGCTGTTTGTTTTGCGCTCAGTTTTGTGGCCAATGTGGGCTGAAATTTAATTACAATCTAAACACATTTACTGCCTAACATTCCATCAGCAACAATTTAAACTTTTACCGGATCCATTCGTCATCATTTATTCGAAAAAGAATGATGGTGTTGTTATCTAATCTACTGTCTGAAGTTCGCAAGTCCTTTTCTCATCTCTAATCATTCAATACATTTTTCAAATCGAACAACAAAAAAACGGACAGTTTGCATTTGCGTCGCCCAGCCCACCCCAGCAACAAACGCTCTATATCGTCGACGCTGCAAAACGGCAATTTCACGATCATTCTTTTTCCCCGGAAATGCCTCAACAGCTTCTCGACGGGCCATTGGCTCGAGAGCGCCATTCAACGGTTTGATTTTTTTCCGCCCGATCCGCCAATGATCCTTTTCGTTCCGTTTTCGCTGACATGCTTAATTAATTCTCTGTAAACTGCGTTCCGCACCATCGCACACCGCAACGCATTATGATCCCGGCACGGCCCGGCATAATGTCGGTCTACGGGGCCAGTCCCGCACATACACACACTCCGAACCTTCCCCTCGGGTACGAGTGAAGATGAACACCCAAGCTGCACACGCTATTTCCAATCCGATTTCCGCTTTATTAAGCTTCGTTGGGTGCTGTTTACACTTTGCAACCTTCGATCCCACGCGGTAGGTCGGGCGGCTAGTATTCATCGGAACGGTCCATAACCGTTCGGCTAAGGCATTGTTGCCGTTTACCTGCCACACGGGGGACAGTCAGCCACCAGCCAAAGCCAAGGCAGAGAGTGAGAGCGTTTTTTAAACGGCCCTCTGAATGTCGCTCGGGTCGTTTGAGGACGAAGTGTTAGTTGGGGATTTTGTTTCTTATTTTTTTGATCGTTCTACGATAATGTGACATTTATTATTACACCATGATAAAATTGAGAAAAGTTTTACTCAATTGCATCAGCAGGGATTTCGTTTCAGTAATCTTGAAACGTGATTTATTCCAACAAATGATGCAAAATGTGCAAGATATTCTATCATTTTGCGCATATTTCTCAACAGGTGATACTACCGACCCAAAGGCACGTCCTCCGTTCCTGAGTCGGCTAGTATACTAGCCAATTTATCATCTGTCGTCTACCATCGATGACTACGAAAATGCTCCGTGCCTGAAGAAATATTTGAAGGCTGAATTATTCCGTCGTTATGGACCGATGGATATTTTTTTATTTGAAAACTTTGCATAATAAACTATCTACGGGGACTACTCAAACAGAAAGATCGTTCGAGAAGCAACGCATCATTCTCATTATTTAATCAAAAAGCAGCAAAAGAAAACGTTTGAATGATAATGACTTGTTTATGTGGGTTATGCTCACCGAAAAACGATTGAACCCAAATCCGAATGCAATTATTGTGCGCTGTACTCGAACGGTTGCCCCACTGAATGAACCGCCCATTGTGTTTGATCTTCTGAGATAAATATGGAGCGTGTATTTGCGTATGGGTTGGTATTCTCGCACCGACCACAGCGACCACACAAGGATGCCGCCAATCGATTGTCGGTTTCCTCAAACGGTGTCCGTACATTGGCAGCCTAATTGAAGCCGACTCGACTTGGCATTCCGATCACGTTCAACGCTTTTCGCAAATTTATGCCGCTTATTGTTTTATGGCAGAGCTTATCGTCCGATTAGTCTGCCCGTGTATTCCATGTAGCCAGACTACATCATCGGGCACGGAGGACAGCGTCCACGTGGCATACCCAATTGAAGAATAATATATCCAAACGCACGTTGAAAATGTTGCCTTCAATTCGGATGCTTCATTCAGTTTATGTTCGAATACAACAGAAGCCTACGTGTCCAAGCAGATAACGGGTGTTTAGTCGATCTCAACATTGGTACGCATTTTGTGTTTTTAAATTGATCGCACAAATATAATAATGACAAATTGAAATATTAATCCAATTTAATTACTTTCAACATTTTAATTATGTCATTCGTTAACTTATTGAATAAGTGATACACCTAGGAAGCGATACAAAAATAAACCAGCGTCAATTCATCAACGGACAGTTTTTTTTTGTACTGAAAAATCGTTTCCCAGCCACACCCGACTCCCATCCGGTGCCTGCTCAAAAACAAAACGAACAAAACGAAATCATGACGAGCTTTGACGTCCATAAACAAGAATGCATTACCCGACAGCTGGCAACCGATAATCCGAACAACTCGCCTAAGCCACTCAAGTGCTTGTCCTCTCGGATGTCTCATTGCGTGAGCGTCTCTTCAGGAGTCCACACAGGAACGCAACGTCACACCGTACAACAAATCCCGTCCGAAGACAAAGTCTGCACCGTGCGCCGTGCAAGGAATGCTAAGAATCTTACACGCCAGTCCAGACTCGTTTCAAGCACCTGAAACGGCCGAATCGAATTTCGAGAAACTACTTCGCATCATTTACTATCCCGCACGGTTGGGCTACTCATCCTGACGGTGTGAGTGTGGCTGTGTGGCTGTGTGTGACACTAATGCGAGGCTACCGTTCCGGTCGTCGAATGTGCGGGCTAGTGCTCGTGTCGTTCGCAATGTCCGTAAATATTGGATCATCACTTGAGGCCGCCCGAGAAACAAACTGAGGCAGAGGCGGCGAATTCGAACGAGTCTGTATGTAAGCTACCGAATGTGCTTGTGTCATGGCGGGATGCAGTTTCTTAAACGACGCCTCTTCTTCTGCTGGCTGTGCTGACTGGGAAGATTTCTTAGACACGGATGCGGAAGCCAGTGTATATGTAAATGTAAATTGCACTTGCTTATTAGCATTCCAATCCACCCGTTTTACCTCGTGCAATCTGGACCGAGCGGTGACATTCCACCGTACAATTTATAATGCCACAATCTACTCCTGACGACGCGTGTCATCAAGCATCGAGTGAATTTAAATAATTACTCCTATCGCTGCGCCAGCAATTAATGCTGGAAACTACATCGCAAACACTAAACAGCCGGAATGGCACAGGCTCACAGAGGGCTCACAAAAAATGCAACGTCACTCCAAATGACATGCGAATGGGCGGATGAAGGAAGTCGTTGCCGTGCCCCTCGGCGCATACAACATCCGGCTGAAGCCGTTCCATCCCATCTGCAAATGATCTGTCATATCGGGGACGCGCCAACAACTAGCCCGCTCTGGCCCGGGGGACATGAGTTGATGGACCGGAACGGAGCGCAGGCAAAAAGAAATTACCGTATTCAAACTAACACACAGCGGCGGGCACGGCTGCTTTCAACGAAACCGGAGCCCCTTGCTCCCGGCTGTCTCACACGCTGTTGAGCATTTCGTTATTCGCCGCGCCGCTCTGGCTCGCAGCCGGCCGCAATCTGCAGGCTTGCGGGCAAGCCCAATTACTCTGTCACGTCACCGCACGGCTTTCTCTCATTATCCTGCGGGCCTGAAGTGTTCTTATTTTTCGGGCAGGCTCTTCGTGAAGGGTTTCTTCACGTCCCGATGTTCACCTGTACGGGGATGAATTGATAAGTCTCCGGAGACCAGGGACGATTATTCGTTTTTTTATTATTCGAATTATGAGCTAGTATAGTTAAAACTACAAACGAATATCGTTATTTGTAAACAGTGAAATAAGACAATATTTGGAAAATAATACTTACTCACTATTTTGACCAACACCAACAAACCTTTCGAGGCCACCGTGACGACCGCCACTGCACGGGAAACGCAGCCGCCAGTCCAGACTCGTTTCAAGCACCTGAAACGGCCGAATCGAATTTCGAGAAACTACTTCGCATCATTTACTATCCCGCACGGTTGGACTACTCATCCTGACGGTGTGAGTGGGTTTGTGTGGCTGTGTGTGACACTAATGCGAGGCTACCGTTCCGGTCGTCGAATGTGCGGGCTAGTGCTCGTGTCGTTCGCAATGTCCGTAAATATTGGATCATCACTTCAGGCCGCCCGAGAAACAAACTGAGGCAGAGGCGGCGAATTCGAACGAGTCTGTATGTAAGCTACCGAATGTGCTTGTGTCATGGCGGGATGCAGTTTCTTAAACGACGCCTCTTCTTCTGCTGGCTGTGCTGACTGGGAAGATTTCTTAGACACGGATGCGGAAGCCAGTGTATATGTAAATGTAAATTGCACTTGCTTATTAGCATTCCAATCCACCCGTTTTAATTCTGCTCTAGCGGGGGGGCACACAATGGCTGAGAAGATGAAGTGCCCATTTGGAGGTGATTGATTTGTTTGGGAAAAGTGCTGGGTTGAGTGGATACTTTTGAAACTTTTGAATAATGCTACTGGTGCAAGTGTTCTGATCAACAAACTCACGATAAAGCTTACCTTTTAACAGCTCAACATTATTCGTCTTTCTTCACTATGTAAAGGAGAAAACCATTCCTTGCTTTCTCAACGTCGTGTGACACACGCACACACGTACGCTCATCCTCAGCAAACGCTCATGTGAGCATCGTCGCAAGATTTAATACCTGGTTGCTTCCGTACCGGGGGTGATAACTCCTTCCACGGTGTCACGGAAGCCCCGGTCACAGGGAAAACAGATAAGGCAGTGTGGGAAAATTGTCCTCGTAAAACTCAGCCTTCGGTCGGCAGAAAGCCGAAAGGGCACCCCCTCACAACGTTGCACTCGAGCGCCCGGGTTGCTCGCGGTGGTCGCGCATGATTCGCCCCGAAGGTACATCGGCAAACATCGGTACCTGTCATAAAGGGCACGTGTTAGTGGCGATGCGGGTGCACGGCATAAAATATGCGTCGTCCGTGATTATACCGGCAGTACGTCGCGCGCGTCCTTGGGACGGACCAGGCCACTGGCGTGCCTTGACGAGCGCGCCGCATTCGTACGCGGCACGGTGTAAGGTGTCAAGTCACATTTCGTTTCGCTGATTTTATGGCCTTTTGTAAGAAAATGTATGCACCGTGCGTCGGAATGCGGAATGCGTCGCATTTCACTGCCTGAGTAATGGCGAAGGAAATTGATTTGTTTCTTT
>KZ068190.1:10318-20638 GCA_002091845.1 Anopheles cracens
ATGCAGAAGTGCGTCATCGTTCTTTCTGCTGAAAGTTTCATCGCTTTCCTTTTACCATTGTTATCGCTAGATACAGTTCGGTCGGTATCGAGGCCGTTGGTTCAATTGAATTCGATACGATGCGATTGATGCAATAAATATGGAATGGAATCTGAAGAGCGAAGTGATATAACAATGTTTTGCAGTGGCGATTGAAGCAACATGGTATTGCATTGAATAGAAAACACAGTAAAAATCATTCGGGTTTTACTGGTATATGTAAAAGAATAAAATTTTCATCTGTTTAGAGGAACAGATCATATTGGAAGTCAAAAGCCGCAGCGCTTAGCAAAACGTTCAAAGGACGCAGCAACATTTGCTTCACTCAGCACTGGGCACTAGGCGCTCAAAAGGGCGAACAAACAAAAACACTCACGGTGGTTTGTTTTTGATTCGTTTGGTTTCACTCCGACGATCGTACGGTTAGTGGGTCGTTACGACGGTGAAATTCATCGATGCTAGCGTGTTGTTCGAACCTGCAAGGATGTTTCAAATCTTCTGTCGGTTGCATCAGCCACCCGGCTCTACTCTTTTTCATTCCCTTTCATACTGCTTCATTGGGGCTTTGATAAAAACAATATTAATTCTCGACAAATTTTATAAATAATTGGGTTCACCATGCACAAGGTTTAGCACAAGGTTTAGCTGTAAAGATAGTCGGTTCGTTATGTTTACATATTTAATAAGGTATTAGTCGACCCACCAACCTTTTCCTCGGCCGAAATAGATGGAAATTCATATAAATACTGGCATGCTACCTTTACTAAAAAATATTTCTTAAGGTCAGAGCTATTAACCCTTTAGAGACTTCAGCGTTATGTGTTTTGAAATTAATGTTGTTCTCATAGAGGTTTTTTTTACAGCATTATCAATATTGATTACAATTGGTTTGGATTCGGCTTAAATCTTGAGCATTTTAATTCCATACTTCATTGTATTTTTCAACAATATTTCAACCATCAGAAGCATAATAACGTGATACAACCTTTTCTAGGATACAACAGCGTATGAAATGAGAATGTTTTTATTGAAAGGATCAGGATATTGTCATTTGAGTCCGGATATGCCTTCGCTTGGTAGGTGAGATGGCTACAGAATATATAAGCTGTTCATTTGTTACCCCACCGAGTCGAAATCGGCATTTATGAAATGACGCTATTGTAGACGATTGACTTCACGTTATGTGATAAGCTTTGTTCCATTCAGCCTACTGGTTTTCTCCCGTAATTTTTCGTTTTTCGTTGTGCGAAACAAGCAGAAAAAAAACATAATTAAATTGCAATTCGAGCCCCATAGGCTGTTATTAAAATCACTGCTGCTGCTGTTGTGTCCAAATTTGTCTGTACTGTAAAGTCAATTGCAATCCACGCAACACCGTCGAGCGAAACAAAGCCAGAATGTGCACGCATGCAAGCAGGATGCGAATTGGTACTGTGCCCTTTTCTGTTGCAAACGCATAATGAACCATTTCCGTTCATCATTGTTGAAAGGCTGACAGTTTCACCATTAATTAAAACTCCCCGTACAAAGCAGCTCGTTGGCAACAAATCGGTGTTGAAAAAGCGGGGGCCAGCAGCCTGCAGCACTTGGCTGAACTGACCGCATCTCATGGTCAAAGAGATTACGCCCAGCTCGACGTGTTACGTCAAGAACATAGTTCCACGTGTTTTTTTTTGTTCATCCATTCCCATTCGCAACGGCGGAAATCCATCAAGCTCCCACTGGCGCGGGACACAAAGCGAAAGCGACTGCAACAGAGAAAGCAAACGCGTAAACAACAGGACGCCGAATAGGATACAGAACACCTGCTCGCCATAATACAAAGGCGCACTGCAAACAATCGTCGACCGGGTGGGGTAAGCGTGTATACCTGCAAGTCAAGTCGGCAGCGAAGACTCCATTCAACACCGGGATAGCTTCTTTCATTCGAGTGTGATTACGAAGTGCAGTGCAGGGTACGTAGCGCAGGCAAACGTATACGGCGAAGTGGGTCGAAGTCGGATCTGCAACTGTAGCAGAAAATCCTGATAAAAACTATCGCTCCTTCACAAGCTAGACGTAGGACGTACCGCCACCGTTGGGCCAGAAAAGAGCGAGAGACAATGGAGAGAGAGAGAGAGAGAGGAGAAAACCCCTCACCGCTACCATTGTGGGCACCAGCGGGAGCGCAGTATGGGTTTAATCAAAAATGCTGTCTGTTCTGCTTCGCTCAGCACGCGCTTGATGACGACCGTGGCACACAAAAGAGACGGTAACCTGGGATCCCACACAGTGGCTGCCGGAAGCTGTACCTTTACGCTGAGCTTCCGGGCTCACTGTCCATTTAGCTCGCGTCTCAGGCCCTCCGAACCGGCTCCCAACAGGCCCCAGACAACTTGCACTCCTCTGGGCCCCGTAATCCTCGCGGCCGCCCGTTTGATGCAGAGGTGATGGCTTTTACACCAAACTCGGGAGGACACAGGGTAACGCAACGTTACCATGCATCGGCCGGCGGCTGGGGACTCTGCTGCAACGTGCTACAATGTACGTGGGCTCCCCACGAGTTTGCATTTGCATAGGTGGTGCCTGGGGGGGGGGGGGGAGGGGTGTCGGGTAAACATTCGTACGCGTACATTCGAATAATTTTATCAAATTTCTTTTCATAATGGAGGCGCCTGGTGTCTCATTATCACCAGGTTAAATAATATTCACTTAATGTTTTCTCTGTGTTCAATAATTGCATTTTTTTACACGCTTGAATGAATTCTCTTAATTTTGGCACCAATATGCAAGAATCGCTCTGAAACAATCGAAATGGAAAACACGAAATAACATATAAAAACGATCCACCGCATCTATTCATAGGGCAACAACTTGAGTGTATTTATCGATTGATCACTTTTTTGAGCAAAAAGAGCAAAAACAAGTGCAGCATCTACGTGTAATTTACTAATTCGCTATGCTTCTATTTAAAAAAAATAATTTAGCATTAAAATACTGTTTAAAGTTACTGTTATGTCCTTGGTAACACCTTTTACCTGTATAGTTTAATTACACAAAAAAACGTACAGTAACACATATAACACGCAACACACGTAACCGTCAGGCCGCACGCCTACCAACACCGTTGCCTAGGGACGCCGAGATCCCTGCTCTGACCGGCTCCCATCACACACTGACGATCGCCCGTAGTCCTCAGAGATCAGGGGTCGGCGGTAAAAAAAATAAAAATAAATTATGTCACAATAATACATATAGTGTAGGTCGTACATCCGTAGTTCGTAGTTTCGCACATATAATTTTAATTCGTTTGGACCATGTATGGCTTCTCGAAAGAGTAATTCGTGCAATCACACTCACGGGTCCCTCCTTTATCAGCCACTAGGCGCCTCCATTTTGGGAGAAGGTTTTTGTTATTTTCTTGCCTATCATGTGATGTCAAATACACTCGTCCTATCACATTTTATCCTGTGCAAATCTACTTGCGTGTTCTTTTTCAAACTCTTACCTGCTGAAGATACCAGTAACTCTATTGGTAATAACGTAATGACGTCGGAAAATAAACATTTTCATTCGAACAACCTGAAATAGAAAATATGAAAAGGATTGCCAAAAAAAAACACAAATACTTCACTCACGGATGGTACTAACATCGCATTGCCATTACGCTACCAACATCGCTCAATTACGCAAAACCGACCAGTGCGACAACGGGTGAGTCATGCGTAACCAGATTATGACGGGTTACGCAAAAAGCAAACACGAACTCATTCATAGTGCCGTTACACACGCTGCACCAACCGTGTTCGGTGGGAAATACACTGCGGACGGCATCACATGTCACAAACCCGGCAGGCAGTGTTACACCAGCCCCACGAAGTCTCCCGTGTGCCCCGTACGGCCCGTTGACGAGCTGTCAAACGGGGCACCGAGATAAGAGCCGCTCGTTATGGATGCATCATCATCATGCGCCTTCAAAAAGGCCCGCAAATAGTACCTACAGCATACGTTAGTTAAGTTAGTTAGCTTCGTGCCGACAAGCGATGCCACCTTACCGAAAACGGTTGGCAACCGGGCCGAGCCGGGGCCGGTCTCGTTGCCACTAAAGTGATTGAGTAATTGAATGTCAATCACTTTCGGGGCCGGCGCGCTGGCACTCCGGAGCAGGCCGCCCGTTTAGCTGCCGCCGATTCCCGGCGGTACGCATTTCCGGTAATGCGGACACGTTTTTCCCGTGTGCGCCTAGCGAACAACCCCCTTCGTTATCTTGTCGGCAAAAGGGGTCGGTCCGGACGGGCTGTGCTGTGCCCTTGAGAAACATGACATTCCTCTTTGCTCCGGAACTGTGGTCGGTCGCTTTAATCTCGCCCGTACGGAGTCACTTTGACATGTGCGGACCGCTTCGTGCACGGTGTCGGGCTGACGGGCAGCCAGCACGGTGAGATCCGGTGGGTGGACTTAAAAAACCCCCTTTCAAACTTGGGTTTTCGGGGGCCAAAAATCATTTATTTCGATGCAGTACCGGTGGTAGCAACGCGCTACAGCACATCACACATCCGGACGGTGGCTCGTGTGGTCAAGGATCCGAACGTTTTGAAAGGGGGCACGTGCACACATCCTTATCGGCGATTGTTCGAGCAGCATCTCTGTACCGGAGAGCTTCCGGCAGCCATCGGAACACTCGGACGAAAACCGCCAATCTTGCCTTCTAATTAATTTCTTCCGAGCGCAAGTTGTGCTGGCACCGTACGAAACGGCCGTTGTACGTTTGAGCCTTTGCGCTAAATGGCTGTTACACGATCATTTTTAAACGCAATGTTTTTCTTGTCACCCCTACGGCTTGGGTCGGCTTTCCCATCCGTCTATTTCATTCGTCGGGGCTGGTCGGGGCTGGGTTTTGACTTTGTACCGTAGCTGCTCACCGATGCAGCCTGCAGTCCGTGGACGTAGGCACCGAGAGCTGGCAGCCAGCTTGAGCATGGGACGGTCCGGGCAAATGTTAATGGGCAAACATAAAAGACCAATTAGTTACGGATTGGCATGTTTCGGCTTGCTCGGACGAACGGTCTAATTATCGTGAGGGATTGTGTGAGGGTAGCAGCACAGACAACGAAAAGCGTTTGTAGGGAAGGGAAGGAGTTTGATAAAAAAAACAGGCCTATTTGCAGATGATACTGAGCATTTCACCTACGAAGCGAACGGCCCGCATGGCAAGTAATGGTTTGTAGGAGAACTGTTCAACGCTAAAATTAACTTGTTCTTTTTTAAACTGAAATCAATCGTTTTGAACGCCAATCTACACACCCTATCGACAATGTTGATAACTCAGAAGATTTTTCACAACATAAAAAATGACAATGGTTTTGGAAGTACATTAGATTAGAAGCTACGTAAAAAATATGTTTTTGTAGAAGAAGGTAATATGTAAAGTATAATGTAAAGTAAGAAGCAATTTCTAACAATGTGTATGACGAGTATTTTGTTAATAGTAAAAATTATATTGCTTTTATAACCTTCACTAATTTACAAACTTATTAACTAAAATCACAAATTTACAGTATTGTCATGCAAAACCAGATTTTTTTCTCATCTTGTTCTACATTTTCTCTGCTTTATTTTTTATTTCTGGATTTAAAATGATCAACTCTGCGAAGTTTTCGAGATATTATAATGTTTTTATCGTCTTCTTATGATTCATTTTATTATACTGAGTAAACCATAGGTCTTGTTTTTGTTATCCATGCTGTTATGTTGCATAATATATTTTCAAATCAACGCCATTGCTTCTTAGCTTAGCAATTGCTCATCGAGGTTTTTTTCTCACGAATTAAATAAAATTGTACATTTTTATATCTCATGTACTGTTCCAGATCAGAAATCCAGATTTCCGCTGTATAAAAAGTACACTAGGAACGGATTGAGGTACCTGACGAAACTGTTATTAAAGATTAAAAATAAACAGTTTTAAGTTTTCAAGTTTTCAAGTTAAAAAAAAAAACATTTATAAAATCAATAGTTGCACACTTGAGGTTAGTCACTTGTTTAAATCCAAAATTGAAGTAATAATAAAATGAACCGTCGGTAGCTCTATTGTTAGTAATAGAACATTTTAACGGTTCCCCCACCTTAGCAAGCGCTGGTCCATGTTCGACCTTATCGCAGTGCAAACCGTATAAAGAAAAACAAAATATTTCCTACACGAATGCTGAAGATAAGCCGAGCTAACTAGCCAAGCCACAAAACAAACAAGGAAAATATGAAAGCATGATCGAACCATAAACCACCTTCATCCGGCCGGACCGAAGCGCTCGACGCACGAAAACGCTCGAAACGTGTTCCACACCAGCGTGAAAACATAAACCACCCCGTCTGCCCGGCGCTCTAAAATTGGACGGTCTGCTCATCGCCCGACGCCCGGCACTTATGTTTTCATTCGTCAATCGATTAGGCGTTCGGCATCCTTCACGCCTCAAGATGATGACACCGTCGTGCGTGCGTTTGTGTGCTTGGGATTTGGCACAGTTTATCTGTTTGTGTGTAGGTGTATGTGTGTGTGGAAGACCATCAAAACACGTCCGATAATGGCGTGTGTTTGGCGAACGAACGAGCCCGTTGTTGTGATGTTTTTTTTTTTGCACGACGCCCGTACAGGGTTGACCGTCGGGATGAAGCTGTTAATGGAAATGGGGCCTTTTTTACGAGCGCCAGCTGGCAAATCGAGCCGGCCACAGGTTCGTGCTCGTGCAGCGCTCGTCCTCGCCGGCTCGGTTCGGCCCTCGATGGGCCCGGTGGGATTTTTAACGAACTTTGAATGGCACGGCAAGATTTATGCTCGTCTCTGCGCCGGAACACCAGGGCGCCGGTGCGCATGTATCAAAAGCCTTTCGCTTTGAGGCACCTCAATCCCGGCAAGGGGTGCGTTTATGGATCAATATTCAATACTCGATGCGGAAAACCTGCCCGGAGCGAACCAATAGCATTTTTTTTGCGTTTTTCAAACAACAATTTCAGTTCTTCTGATGGCAAGATTCTTCTGAAACTCAATTCAGTAGAAAACTGGTACGTCCACTCTAAATGTAACGCTACATAGGGAAAAGCATGTTGATTTTATTACGCTATTTTTCTCGAGAAACTGTCCGACTCGTCTTTCGTTCAGGTATGGCTTTATTACCCTCAACTTGTCTGGAGCAGATTGCGCTGTCTGCTGCTAGCTTGAGCGCACTCCGTTCATCGCTTTGTCCTTCGGTACTCTATCTGTAGCTATAATTAAACCCGGCCCATATGCCTGTCAATCGTTCGACCCAGTGACGAGTCCTTGCCACACCGTACCGGGGCCTTTTCGCCTGAAAATGATTACACTTTTTAATGGATCCACGTTCAATATTTCATACAGCACACCACTCGGTCGTCCCACTCACCGCTGGCCCGGTGGACCCGAGCACGGATGTGTGAAGTTGAACGTGCAATTGACCAAAGCGACCGGTCCAGGTCACCCTTCAGTCGATAAGCATTCAATAAATCGTTTCGCAGAAATTGAATCAGATACGAGTGTCCATTACTTCCATCCCGGATGCGGTAGCGACGTTTGCCGGCAGGCGGGAATATATTGATATTTCGAAGGGCGAAGATCCGGGGATGGCTTTATTACCCTCAACTTGTCTGGAGCAGATTGCGCTGTCTGCTGCTAGCTTGAGCGCACTCCGTTCATCGCTTTGTCCTTCGGTACTCTATCTGTAGCTATAATTAAACCCGGCCCATATGCCTGTCAATCGTTCGACCCAGTGACGAGTCCTTGCCACACCGTACCGGGGCCTTTTCGCCTGAAAATGATTACACTTTTTAATGGATCCACGTTCAATATTTCATACAGCACACCACTCGGTCGTCCCACTCACCGGTGGCCCGGTGGACCCGAGCACGGATGTGTGAAGTTGAACGTGCAATTGACCAAAGCGACCGGTCCAGGTCACCCTTCAGTCGATAAGCATTCAATAAATCGTTTCGCAGAAATTGAATCAGATACGAGTGTCCATTACTTCCATCCCGGATGCGGTAGCGACGTTTGCCGGCAGGCGGGAATATATTGATATTTCGAAGGGCGAAGATCCGGGGATCTGGAAAATGGACGGACGGTTCTCTGGCAGCACATCCAGAAGGGAACATCTTCACCACTCACTCATCTCATTTAGACGACCCGATTTCCACCCCGTCCAGTCGCCTCCTCCAAGCATCAGGCCCTCCGGGGACGCGCGCGTTGCCGTCTGGGACGGATCAAAAACGCACGCCTCAGCAGGGAGATTCTTGAAGGCAATATCTTTCACCACACCGCACCGGGCACCCATTACATGTCCATTTCGATCCACGCCGAGCGACCCGATCAAACGTACACACACACACACACACACACACACATGACAGCCCTTCCGCACGGTGGACAGAATGTTATTACCTTCCCGTGTGAAGTACGTACCGGGACCCTTTGACCGCTCGCGCGTTTAAGCGCGCGTGTTGCGACTGCCAACAGCGAGGGTGCGCCGCGCGCAAAGGTTTATTAAATTTCCCAATTCTCAAACTGCGCGACGAGCCATGCCGGGGCACGAGGCAGCCTACGCGAGCTGTCTACTTCAGTTGTCAAACAGAGCGCCCCGAAACGCGATGGGATGTCTCCGGTTGCCATGGCTACCGCAAGCGTCACGCGTGACAGATCAGCCACTGTCACAGCCTCAGATAGGGGGCCAAGAGAGGGGGACACGGCAGGCGGGGCGATCTCGTGTCCAATCCCGTACCGAGAAGGATGCCCAACATATTGACACAGGATGACAGCTGATGGGCTTTTTTGTTTCTTCTTCTTCTTTTTCTTCTGCATGCCAAATAAGAACAAAAACTCACACAAACTTTCGTCACACGAACGCGGCCGATCTAACGAGCGTCAAGATTGGGTTGTTCTGGGGGAGTGCGAAAAACACAACAACAAAAAAAAAACACACACACACACACCAAAAACGTCACCCGCCCATTGTCAATTTAATTTCCTGTTCCCTTCAGCGTCCCAACCACTTCTTGCTTTCTTCCCTGTGGCTGCCGGATAGGAGTGACCGGGCGAACGCGTCCCGGACACGGGCCCGGCCCGGGAAATTTTCAAAGAAAATTGAATCAACGCGCGTCCCCATGACCGGGAGGCGGCTCCAGTGGAGTGGAAAAAACAAAATCATTTCCAAACACTTCACCCATAAATTGGACGGATACTTACTGTCGAGTAGATCCGTCAGCGTCACCCTGATAAGGTTATCCGCTCCGGGATGACCCTTCGGTCGAGTCGGTCTTCTTTTTTGTCTCTCTTTCGCTCACTCTCGCTCGATGCTACGGTATCGAAAATCCCAGCACAAGAGCCGAAATCAATCTCGCTAACGCTTGCCCTAACAATGGCAGCACCACATACCGTTTACGGTGCCGAGCAAACAGATCATCCACGCTCAACGGATTGCGAGAAGGATTCCACAAAGGTGGTCGGGTTCGTTCTCCAGTGGCTCACCGGCGGCTGGGTAGAAGGAAAACCGGGTTTTTCTTTTATCGTTTTTCCGGCAATCCTTTTCAATGCCCTCCGTTGCAGATCCCGTGCCCCAAGAGGAGGAAGGGTTTAACTCTTTCGATTTCGTCTGTCATTATGTCGCCCGCAGTTGTCCGGAACTCTGGCGTGGTCTGGGCTTCACTCATTAAGTAATGCGTATTTTACAACTGCACCGGGCGGAAGCGTTACATGAATGGTCGGTGCCGATTGAGATTGATTTGGCGTCCGTTGAAAGGCAGCTAGCTCGTTTATTGCGCCACCATTGAGGATCTAAATGCAATCTGTGGAAAAGGATTACGTGCGCGAGCCGCTGGGTGCGATGAAGTTCTTTTCCACATTCGTCCGGTATCGGTTTCTGGCTTGGAGTTTTTTTTTCCTCTCTGCTCTCTGCTCGAGCGGGAGGTTTAGCAAACGCTTTGAAATAACATCGGTCCGCTTAATAGATTACGATTAAACGTAAAGCCCTTTTTACCCGCAACGGAAAACTTGAGAAAAAAGTTTAATGCTTCTAACGTACAAGCGGCCATGGAGCGAACACTCAATTTGTTTGAAATACGCGATATCAATGTAATGGATGTAATTTTGCAAATTGAAAACCCGTAAGACGCCATCGCGCCATCGCAACAAATGATTGGATTTACAAGTACTGAGAACTTTTCTTCTCGAAAGCGCAGGATGTCCGGACCTTCCTGGCAGGTATTAACAAATTAACATGAAAAGAACTCTCACTGTCT
>KZ068190.1:26472-38634 GCA_002091845.1 Anopheles cracens
ATGCCACGACCCTTAGAACATATTTCTGTTGTCTTTTATATCAGTCAAATCATTTTGAAGTTTTTGCATGACATTGGGAACCAGATCCGTGCCCGGCAGGGGTCCTCACGGAATTGGGAAACATCTCTGCACTATCACTTCGGGTTAAAATCCATGTCAATGCAACAATCTCATCAACAAAAACATGACGTACGTTGATATACATTTGCGTAAATAATTTGCTCACTACTCTATGAACACCATAGAGTAGTTTCGATAAAAACGAAAATTATTACGAGCCATTTTGAGAAACCCATTTAAGGCCAAAGCCGAACTTCAAGTTAAGAACAATTTGGGCAGATAAGTGGAATGATGTTTCACCCTTGCTTGATTGATACTCTCTTGATGAGGGGCTTTTTTTGCGAAGAATTATAGCAAACACGTACGCAAAAGACAGGCATATGCAATTAATTAATCTCCCAGTTTTTTTATAACACCCATTTCGTAGCTCAACCCGTTGCCCCTTTGCGGGAACCAAACGCACTCCCAAAACAGACACTGCTCGGGAGTCGCTTGGAGAGCGTGTATCGCGAGGCGCATTTGTTTATGCATCGCAACGCGTGCAGTATTATATTTGCGCGCTGCCCGTGGCCAGATTCGAACTATCGTTCGAAACCCCATAAAAACCGACTTTTTGAGCGATATGCCGCGCGTATTGCACGTTGCACTATGGTGGCATGATTTTCCATTTGATTTTTTGGCATTTTACAATTTAATTACGGCCGCTTCATGGCCAACGCGGATGTGCGTGCGCGGTCGAGCGCGCGAGTATCGGTTCCACTTCCTGCCGTGGCATTTTAAATGCACCGGAATGGAAACAATGGAAAAATCGGCATTGCGAGCCGGCGACGGGCATTGCATTAACCGGCGTCGGGCACCGGGCTTGCTCTGCTCTTGACGTTGATGTATGCATTAATGCGAACCGAATGATGCTACCTTTCCCCGGTCGCTCCTTACGCCCAGCACATCAGCATCGTTTCGATTTCGGCCATCAATCGGATGCAGCTTTTTTGTATTATTTGCGCAACCGCTTTCCTCCCGCACACTCCAGTCGAGTGTGCACGGCACAAAAGGGCAAAAGCCCGGACGGACGGAGAGGTGCCCTGGTGGAGGTTTGCATGGCGGAGCGGAAATCGACGCCGATTCTATTATTGGTTCGATGATGAATCGTACACATTTCACCTCCCGAGCGCCCGGCCGATGGCGGGAAAAATTAATGTGAAAGGAGTGAGTGTAAAATATCTCAATTCACCCATCCGTCTCAATGGTGTGTGTATGTGTTGCGTATGTGCGAAAGTATTTATGATGAAATGTGCCGGGGGGGTTCGTGTTTTTATTTTTTTCTCGTTGCACCCATTTTCGAACGATTATTTTGATTGCCCCACTTCATTTTGCGCAAAAGTATTGAATTGAAGTAATAAATATTGCCGCCATTGCGAATGGCGAATGGCAGCCTGCGTGCGGCAGAAAAGTGCTTCTGGTGGTTTTCGGTCGCTGAGTGGCATCGGTGGCTACCACGCACACACGCACACACCCACACACACACACACAACACCGGCCGGAAGGACAGACGGAGTTTATGAAAAATGCTCTCGAAAACAAGCTGCTCGCTGGAACGAAATTAATCATCGCGCGATTTTCGGTTTCGCTTATCCGCCACCAACACCACCACTACCACGGGCGTTTGTGAAGCGTAGCGCAGAATGCAGTCATTTTGACGCCGGAAGTGTTCGGTTGGTCTAGTGCCTGGCGTTCACGTTGGAATGGGTCAATCATAACGATCCCATCGACAGCCTAATTAAATAGAACTCTTCGCCGGAGTGTTATTATGTTTGGGTTGATTTCAAAGCGGTATGGATGCAAAACCCCAGCTCTGTTTATTGATTCACAGGGTTTTACTGGATATTTGAGACAGAGAGAGAGAGAGAGATAGATAGAGAGAGATAAATTAAGTATTTGTTCTGGCATGCAAACTAATAAAAATGAAGAATCTACCAGCATTCAACAAACTTTGTAAACAAAAAAAACTGTAAATGTGGAATGTACCATCAGTTCAATTTCATGTATTTAGACAGAGTAACATTCCTATGGCTTACATGCCTGTTCACATATTTGTGTTTCAAGGATAAATTCGGCCTTTACACTAAACTAGGTGGTCTTTTGTCGGAAATGCGGCGAGCTGTTCCGGCCGTTTGTACGTAAATATGTACGTTTTTTCATTAATATGTAAAAGCTCCAAAACTCAACTGAAAATCGGTTTCATACTGGTACCTGCAATGAGTTTGTGGTGTACAGTAAAAAACAAATTATTTTTGAAAATGTTGTTTCTTTCCAGCTAAAACATCGAATCACATGTTTATTTGTTTTATACTAATTTCTATAGATTATCGCCACACAATATACTAATTGCAGAATAGATAAATATTGATACAATGAAATAGGTAAATTCCACAGGCTAAATTAGACTAAATTTCACAGAATTCAATCGTTCCGGATGGAACGAATTTCATCTTTCAAGGGAAAATAGGAAAGTCACCTTTTTGGATACGGTTTATACGGTTTATGGCTCTGTGTTTGCGTTTGTGTACAAATTCTGTAATTCTTTTAGCTATGCAGTGTGTAAATTCTGGTGATATAGCCAAGTATTGTGGCGTGCAGAGCCCCTATTTGTATTATAATACACAAACCCATATAAATCAATGGAGACGCCCAGTCATTTGTAGTTCGAATTTGTATTGATTCGAGCTAGATGCCACCCAGGTTCGAATGCTTTCGAACATGGCTTGAAAGATGTGACTGAAAAATCTTCATTTGTTAGATGATGGTTACTTTAACTAAAATAAATGTTTTTGTTGAACCAACTTTACAATTAATAAGCTTTTACACATTATACAAACCAACTTCCATTTAAATGACCTTAGCAAATGTATTGGCTTGGCTTCAATTGTTCAAAGAGCACCTAGTGTACTGTTGTTACCTTTACATTATTTTCCCTTTCTTTTATGCGTTTCCACTTACATAAATGTGTTTCCCTTATAGAAGTTTATACAGCGGTTTTCCTGTTATATAGGATTTCTCTCTAGCTCTAGCTCAAAAACGTTTCATAAGGTTCCTGTACCACCTCATAAGTTTTATCAAAAGCACTCTTTATTCAGCCTTTGAATCGTGCAATAAATCCAGCCTGAAACCTCTATATGAGCCTCATTCACCTATGAGCCGATAAAGAAAAATAACATGACAAATAATATTGACAATTGTATGTGCTACAGCTTGCGTAAACACAAAGCAATAAAAAATTCATATATCATAGTATTCACAACTTCCCAACATTCCTTTATTCCTTTCATTATACGGTTATGGTTATGGCGGGCATGCATAGGTCTAGTTGAAGGCAACCTAGGAGAACGTAGCGTCATTGAAGAACAATAAAAACAAGCATCATAGCACCAAAATCCACCTCAAATTAGCAACCCTATACAATCATATTATTTTCGAGTGTTCCAAATCTCCGAAAACACGCCTCACACGTGCATGCACCACCTGATCAAATCAAGCACCCCGCCAGGCAGGCAGCACCCGCCGAGCAACTCCTTACGCAGGCGAGAAAGTTTTGATACCGCGCGCGTGCAACCTCCTTCCCGGGGTGCGGTAGAGCGAACGAGGCACCGTATCCGTCTCGAGAATTAATCAATGATATCCAATTTGAGCCGTATCGCACCGGGCACCGATATGTGCATAACTCAAGCAAACGCCGGCGACACCGGCGACACATCGAGGAAAGTCTCGGTGGAGCAGGAATTTAATTTCGCAGCCCAGTCGCCGTGCCCAGTCGACTGGAGTCCGGAGTCCGGAGCCCGGTGATGGTGGAGCAAATTTTCAAGCACGCAAACTAATCATAAAATGGACATGTGACACTGCCCGTGATTGTTTGCTCTCGACTGAAGGGGTGTGAGTGTGGGCGGCAGGGGTGTTTCGAGACGTCGGTTCGGTCGGGTGGAAGCGGTCAGCCGGAAACTTCAAACACAACCCGGCGAGGCCTGCCCGCTTGCTGCTTCATTATCGGGATGGTTGTTTAAAATCGTCTTCCCGTGCTGTATTCTTCACATTGGCGCCATCAGCACAAGAAAAGTGACGTGGCGGGCTCTCCTCGCTACAGTATCGCCCTGGAAGGCTCGAAACGAGATTAAAATCGAACACTAATTATACGTTGATTTAAGCCGAGCTGAGGATGGCCAGCGGCGAGACACGGACACGGCTGCCTCGTCCGTCGGAAATCCATTAGATGCGCTCATCTTCCGGTGCTGGGAAGAAGTTTTGTCGGCGACGGCGGCGACCAATCAAAGTTCTTCTTTCGAGAGAGGGAAAAAAACTTTTCACCCGTCTCACCTGCCGCTCGGCGCCCGTGGCGGGCGATGATAGATTTTCTATTTCAGATAAGATGCCATTTAATCGCTCACGAGGTTCCGAGGGAGCTATGGACGAGGAAGGACCTTCGGGGAGGGTATTTTAAACTGAGTGTCTGGCTGCACGTCACCATCATTACCGTCATCATCTTCGTCGCCCCGGTGATCATTCGAGAGCGGCAAATGGAAACCGACGGGTTGAAGTTCTTAAGTGTCAAGCAAGAACTACTATCTCTCCGTGTTGCCACCACGGAGACGTCCAAAGACGGCCGGGCAACTAGCAATCATCGGTCGGTAATTTGAGGAAAACGGCTCCCCCAGTTGCGCCGCGAGGGGAAAAGTTTCGCACCGAGGGAGAGGGAGAGCGCATCGCAAACAACTCGCTCTTCCAGCATCAATTTTTGAAGTGGAGCAAAACTTTACCATCTCATGATAAATCTCGTTCCCGCAAGGTTGTGCCAACCGCCGCTTCCTCCGTGGAGTGTCAACACATCTACTCCCGGCTGGGGTGGCAGCCGCAGTTGTTCGTTTCTTCTGTCAAATCTATCAACTTCGCTCCGGAATTTTCCGCAACGGCTCGCGTGTCCGGGAGGTGATCTTTCCGTGGCGAGACGGAGCGACGACCAGCACACACCAGCGTATGGCCACGTATTTGCGCATTGTTACGAGCACGGGGCAGCCGTGTCGAAAATGGGCATCCGGGACGTATCGCGGGAGAGAGAGAGAGAGAGTGAGAGAGAGGTTTGTTTTGGCAGTGCAAACTTCACCATCAAAACAGGATAAATATTGAATGTTGCATGGCGTTGCTGGACGGGCGTGTGCGTGCATGCGTACGTTTGTTGCGGTTTGTTGCCGGGGCCATCAACACCAAACCGAAGCCTCGGTCTGATCGCGTCCGGCATCGGGGAGATCGGGCAGGGGCCTATTTTTCAAAACTACCATGGCATTTACGGTGGCGCAGCAGCTTCGGCAGACGCATATGCTTTCGGTGGCCGGGTCTTTCACCTCCCTATCACTGGTGTGTGTGTTTTTGGTGAATTAGAAATGAAATTTCGTGGTAGCTGGTTTTGTTTTGTTCTTAGTTCGTTTTTTTGTTTTTCTCACTCTTCAACACACGTGTGTTGCATGTGAATGTTTACAGTGTGTATGTGTGTCTATGGTTGTTATTTGCTTTTCGGTGTAAATATTCAAACAGCACACAGGCAGCAATTCTATGAACGCACCACACTCGAATGGGATACACAAAAGCCGTCTTTTATTATTCTTTTGTTCGCACACTGAAATCGACACTGTGCACTTGTGTGTGCGCAACATGAGCTGCGTTTTTTCTTCTGTGGTTTGCTTTAATTATAAAATTATTGATAAAACTACGGAAACTGAATGGTTTCTTCGCTCCGTAGTGTGTTTCAAGCATGAGCTGCATTCGTTGAAAAGCAGCACTGCATTTGAACGCGCCTTTCATTATGGATACGAAATTGGATCGATATTAATTGTTGGAATGGAATGAATTTGTGTTCAACCCATTTGATTCGTATGAAATTTGAACATAAAACTGTCGGAATTTGACATCGGCGAACTGTGCAATAATGATTATTATTACATTATTAATATTTTTTTTGTAGGTCAGTCGTTGTTCATATCTTCAGCCCTGCCCCGATCAGCGAAACTACAATTACCACAATGTATCGTTAGCATAAAAAAACACGGGAAAAGGGACACTAGTTATATTTATTCAAGTTTATTCAATACCAACCGTCAAATATTTGACTAGGTCAGTCGTTGTTCATATCTTCAGCCCTGCCCCGATCAGCGAAACTACAATTACCACAATGTATCGTTAGCATAAAAACACGGGAAAAGGGACACTAGTTATATTTATTCAAGTTTATTCAATACCAACCGTCAAATATTTGACATATATTCTCCCTAGTTTGCTTTATCCTTCTATTTGTTTCACAAAATTGTTTTGCAAGCTGAAAAGTTTTACTGATTAACTCATCTGCGCACTTGCACTGTGCACAAAAAACTTCACTTCTTCGAAAATACGTGCTCCAGTACGAAAAATGTTTGTTGTTCAATAAGATCTGAATTAAGTGATTCATTTAACCTACGCCCGTTAAAAACACTGGCCTAATTGCTTACGCTATACTTCAGTGTTAGCTTCTTGATTGCTCTCCAAACGTGGGTGGTCATGATGCGCACAAGATGTTCAATGTATTATATTTCAACAGTTATTCTGGTTCTAGGCCTACTAAATATGCTACTAAATATGTACTTGTTGTTACCAAATCTTACACTTCAGTTCAATGTTTCTCTTCGCTCTAGGTGTTTATTTCTCGTCTGTCCTGCTTGACGATCCCTGTAAAAAGAGAGATCAAGCTTAGGCTGGGCTCCGCGATCGGTATTATGATACAACAAACGTCAAATTCCATACAAAAACTGTTATACTCCGTCATACACCGACACACATCGAGGCGTAATACAAATCGATTTGTATTATTGCGTACAGTATGTCATACATTCTAAAGCGTACATTTACTTTTGTCAATGGAGAGTTTGATGGTATATCATGATGAATAATATACAAAAAATAGCGCTATACAAATTGTATGATGTGGCATAATACCGATCCCGGAGCCTTTGTCTCCACTGACAACCTCTTTTATATCTGTCAGTGCATGGTGTATACACTTTGTGCCTGTTATGCCAGTTACCGCTAAATGTTGTCTTACAATCAAGAATGAAGGGGAGAAAATTGGTAACTGTACAGTAACTGACACACACAAAGAATTACGAGAGGGTTTGTTAAAAAGACTGCTCCACAATGCAGCTAAAGTGATGGTGAAGTCAAAGAGATAAGTATCATTATAAAAAGATTTTATCGCTCGAAAAAACGGAAACGTTTTGACCAAGAGGCAAGAGGTTTAAAACCAAGGTTTAAAACCAAGAGAACATATAGGTTTAAACAGAATAGTGCGGATCTGTCATCGGTGTAGTTAAACCGAATCTTTGCAATAATGATTAGAGGTAAGGAAAATGACAAATCGGTTAAGAGTTATTCTTTGAAAATGTTATGACGAACGGTGCGAAAGCGAACCACGTATTATGCAGATACAGAAACAGGGCATTGAAATTAATATGTGTCGTAAGAGAAAGAAAATGACACATTTGGTGAGAGGAGATAGACGATGCACGTGTCCTGTGGTATACGGTACCGAGAACACATCATGTCGTTATCCTGATGTTTGGATATCTTTTGGATCCTTTCGAGAAAGTATGAATATGAAATGATATCTTGGCCCGTGATCAGGTTAGTGTTATGAAAGGACGAGATAGATCGTCTTATACTAAAATGTCTTTATATTTTTTCATATTTTTTGTCGATCAACATACAAACGATATGCTAACATTTACTATTTGAAACACTGCAGCCAACAACATTGCTGTCATCAACGATTTGGATGATGAAGCTCAAGCCAATGTCGCGTCCTTATTCTCTAAAGAAGGTGGAGTTGCTTTTCTTTTGTGTTGGACTCCTCATGCCGGCTCCTTAGAGTTTCGTCGAAAGGGGCGGCTGTGCGTTCCGGTCCGCACTGCTGCAGCTGCATTCGCAATATTCCTGTACGCATTGCCGTTCGCAAACAACGCAAGGAGCAAGGGCGGTAACGATGAACGGTGTCAGCAGCCCAGAAGAAAAGCCCATTCAGAGCGGCTAATTAAGAACGGCAACTTCTCCTACACATAATTGGATGTACGATTTGTGCATGAATTGGAACCATCAGCAGAGAATAAGGCACCAATCCGAAAGTTTCTCAGCCACCGCATCCGGCCGGTGCGTCACACGGTGTCCTGTTTTGTGTGCATCTCGCTTCTTCACGCATTCACCACGCTTTCGTTGGTTTTGTTTTTGTTTTTTCCCGTTCCACCCGGCTATGGGAATAACCTCGTCAGCTGCTGGTGTAGGTGTGCGCCGCTCATAGTTAAAAAAACGGACCTATGCACCGGGATGGATCTCGGTGTATTCACTTGCTATTCGCGCATAAATTAGCGAAGTTTTCTTCGGCCCTTTCCCACCCGGCCTTCGGTGACACCCGAGCGGCGTGGAAATGGTTGTATGCAAACCCCCCCCCCCTTGGCCTGGATAAAGCCGAATCGAGCATTTTCTATGCAATCAGCAAACGCGAAACGTGGCGGCGGGAGAGAATGTTTGCAGCAGAAACTTCGCCCGCTGACGGTGGGTGGTGCGAAAGGTGCGAAAAACGCCACGGCAAGTAATTAGGAAGTATTAAGACGGTAAGTGTGGAGAAAGCTGCTCTCCCCGGGCGTTGCTGTTGGTGGGGTGGGGGCTGTTTATTTCCGTGCCAGCGGCGCAACCATTGCGCAACTGTTGATCTCTCGCTGCAGCCGGCCTGGCAACGGCAACGGCGTGCTGCTTACCGACGGCGCTTCGGATGAATTTGTAAGCGTTCGTCGATGTGACAACTAAATCAGGCACCGGGTCCTGCTTATTTCTGGAGTGTTTGCGTTAGTTAATTGCGAAATATCACCGCGTAAGTAGATGGTGCGGAGGCCGGCTATTGATGAAGCGCCCGCGAGTGGATTGAAACGAAATTAACGTCGTGTTAGTGCACCGGCTTGTACTAGTCGGGCGATTAAAGTAAGTCGGCGTTAGTCGGCTCGTGTTTTAATCATTTTCCATCGAGCACCAATCCCGTAAATGGTTCCCCGGGAGGAAAGAAACAGCTCAGTTCGCCTCTTTCGAATCTTCCATCGCTTCTTCTGCGTTACTACCTCGCTTTACCCCACCAAACGGGGCTGTAATTTACGCGAAACGACGGCAAAATATAACGCTATCTCAACGTTAAATCACGTTTTAGATTACCTGCCCGGTGGCACGGTGGCAACCATAACCCTTAGCCGGCAGATTTATCATCGCACGTAATCGCCATCGCGCGCAGCTCGCTCTCACCTCCCACGGAACATCACGCAGGCAAACATTATTTGAGTTCACGTACAGCCCCCCCTCCCCCTGAAGCGAAGTGGTGTGGCGGGAAAAGAACGCATCCGAAATTCGCCTCACGTAAAGATAATTATGCCCCAGTACAGCCGAACAGATCCTGCCCACCCATCCACCTCCACGGCATTACCACCTCCGGGCGGTTCGATTTAATAAAAATCGAATGAACGACTTATCAACCGGCAAGCATTTCCGGTCTAATCCCTCAAGACGCCCGCTGTGGAAGTGATTTGGCGCGGGATTTATGCCGGCGCCCGTCGATATTTATGCCGTTGCCTACTTGCCGGAAATTAATACGTTACCTGCCGACCCACCCACTCTGCACCCTGCGCCGAAAGGGTGAAGGAGCGCGCGCGCTCCCGGGAAACGGCAAATCCCGGAACAATAAAACCCCCAGCTGCCGGCAGCTGGAAACTAATTAACGTTCCCGGCTTGTGCTTCGGCTTCGGTCATAGTTGCACGGGCGGCACGGCTTCGAGAGCGACTTTGCCGACTTTGCTGCGCGCGCTCCGGTGCGCCGTTGGGAAGGCGGCAGGAGGCGTTCGGGTCGGTTCTTGCCTGCTTGCATGTGACGGAACGTCATCGGCTTAATCCCGTGCATACATTCTTCCGCGCTGAATAGGGAGTTCCGGGAGAAAATGGGCGGGGCGTGTGGTGACATCGGCTTTTTACAGAATGCATAATTAAAAGCTATTTTTGAGGTGTATGAGGGAATAATCGTATGAGATGAATGCAACGCGATATAACTCATTTACGAAGCTGATTACGGTCTAGTCAAATTGAAAGTACGAATGATGTCAGTTGTACACTAAAGGATGCGATCCTGCCCTTTTCTGATATAAGCGATATTTTTTATATAACAAGGTCAACCTTGTAGCTGATATTACATTATGTTTTGAGTCAACGCACTTGAAAAGACGTTGTTGAAAACAGGCGAATAACCATTTTTTCACAAAAACACAGGATAGCAGCCAATGAAAAAATATTTTTCATAAGTACATATTTGAATATTGTTATTAGGCGCAACGGAATTGAGTTTCTAAACATGTTAATCCCATGAAATCCTGGGATAGGGACAAAGCAGAACAGAAAAGCACAAGCCTTTAAATTTGGTTCATTCACAAACTGATGATTTCGGGACACTTTTCCTGTATAACAAAGATACTTTATCAAACCAAATTACATTTGTTTCTATATGATGTTTATTATTGTACAACAATATGTGTACTCCGTTCCGGGCCACCTGGAGGCATTTGGCCGGGACTTTGGCCATAGGTGTCGAAACAAAAAATGTTTTCATTATCTTCAGTTCCTAGGTCGCCATTTTCATCAATTCATCCCCGGTTTTGGCCAAGAAAATATTTGAATATATTCTCCTCGTCAAATGTGTCCAAAAAATCACGATCGGACGGAGCTAGGGCACGTTAGGAGGGTTAGCATGCGTGAGCGCCACCGGAGTGCCCAACTGCTCCATTTCTTCCAGCGCTCGCTTCGAGGAGTGGGACGAAGCTAGACGTTGCCAAAACACCAATTGTGATATTTGTTATGAAGTAATTAACTTCTGGGAGGCACTCCATACTATAAATCTCTTCGGTCAATGCCAGCCACGATGAAAAGAAGAGGGACGTGACATCTCTTTTTCGCTTATTTTGAGTCGCAGGAACACCTTCCTCGGGAACTTATTATGGCCAGTACCAGGTTTCCTTTCGATAGATTTTACCTCCTCCAGAAGTGCCTGAATCTTATAAAAAACTGCCCAATAGTATCCGGCCAATACAAAGTGTGTCACAATGGCTCGAATTTTGTTAGGCTCGGATTGAGCAGGCTGTTCGAACAAATCGTAGAATGGAGTTCTTTCGCTGTTTTGACCATAGCTAATGTAAATGAAGTGATGGAGCCGCCAATTTTTGACAGTATGTTGTCAACAAGTATACATTGACCACTGATTGGATGACCAACTACTGGGTGGCAGGATAATCTCATGATAAATCGAAGCATTTTGTCGGATTTTTTAATGCATACGTTAGGTGGTTCTTTTTAATGTATAGCGATAGTTTTGGTATGATCAGCATTGGTCTCTTTTTTCCATCTTCCAACTCTCTCTCTCTCTCTCTCTTCTTGTAAATCGTTTCGTCCAGTGCTTACAAGTGTTCTCTTTCGGGCAGTCTATATTTGAACTGTCAGCGGCGAAGCTGGGGACAGGACACGCGAACGTTTGGCCTTCAATGTCCTTTGCTCAACTGTTTGCCGGATTTTTCAAACAAGGCTGACTTTCTGACCAAACTAATTTCTCCATTAAACTTTCCGTTACTGTTCTCGATTCGTGGGAGGCAATGCCGCGAAAGTAGTATAGTGAGAGCAACAATGTCTCGGAGAAGACCAGAAGACCCGGGAGAAGTATCAACCTAATAGCTAATACGAGAGGTCAAATAATTTGCAAATCAAAGACGAGACATTCTCCTTTTTATTTCAATATTAATACTAGTTTTATTCAACAATCTCAATCGCTTATATACTAACAATGTTCGTTGGTGTGAGTTTATGTCAATACACGACCACGTGCGATGATGTACGTTTCCATATTTGGTTTTCTCACGATCCTATGCGTGGGTCCAAAACTATTGCTTAGCTCTATGTGCGTTCAGTGCCAAGACATCCGTGGCCAAGTGGTATATGTCAATTTTGGTCATAAAACTACTTTGG
>KZ068190.1:66640-87393 GCA_002091845.1 Anopheles cracens
AGTTTAGCTTTCAAGGATCGGAATAAATAAATAGCTGGGTGCGAAACAAATAAAAAAAACCCCTTTCTCTCGATGCAGGCAACCGGAAGGCCACGTGCACGCTCTGAAGGGCACGGATAGAGGAATAGAAAGCACACAAACTCACCCCGACACAGCCGCCGCGAACGGGCGCGCTCGGTGTGCCCTTGTGCCAGCCGGGTCTGGCTGTGACAGGCTCGCTCGTTTGCTCGTAAAAATAAGAGAAACAGTGTTATTTTTCACAACCCCACACAAACAGTGGCAGGCAGGCAGGCAGGCAGGCACAGAAGCACAAAAGGACACACGGGACGGGCAAAAAAGAGCAAAAAAAAAAACAAGCGCGTAAAACGTATCCCGACCCAAGTGTGTGAGTGTGTTTTTATCAATTTTCAATCGTCTTCGTACCTTCCGTTACGTGCGTGGCGCTTCGATACGGCTCAGTAGTAGGCGTTGGACGCGCGCGCGCGGATATGTGTGCAGCCTCTTCGCCCGATTTCGCCGACCCACAGCCTCCCGGCCGCTTCGTTTCGCCTCGGTCGGAAGCGAAGCGGGCCAGAAAGGTAAACGTTTGCTTTGCCACAGGTGAGCGCGCCCGTTTCTGATTGCGGCCTTTCGGATGTATTATTCACCGCACCCCGCACCCCGCGGTGTACGGTGTCGCCGTGTTGATCCGGGTTCCGGTCGGCAGACAGACAGAACGGAGGGCGATGTTTATTCTCGGGAGGCTCGCGTGTGGGAAGAAAAATACAAACCTCCCCTGCGAAGGAAAAAAAAAATACTGCCGAGGAACAATTGAACAGGTTCTTCCGTCCGCGCGCCAGCTTCACGATCGGTTCAAGTAACAAATCTTTGTCACAGTGTCAAATCTCTTCAACGTTATGTTTTTTTTCCTCCCCCTCTTGCTGCTCGAGTCGGTGAAGGCTGCTCGAAGGGTTTTTTGCCACCCACCCTGGGGACTTGTTTTCCTTGCATTTCTATGTTTTCTCATGCCCTGCCAGCCGAGATTTCAAGGCCTACTGCTTTCCAATACCGTGGAAACGCATACGCTCCCACACAGCACACATGCAAATGGGTGTGTGTCTTTTGCCTCGGTCGGGGTAGCCAGGACGGCGTTCGTCGGTTTGTTTTCTCTATCCGCACTCGGTTTTCTCTATCCCACATCTGCCACCTGCGCCGCGGAAAAACATTCTCAACGATGGTTTTCGGTTCCATCGCGCCCACCCGAAAGCGTTTTACGTTCCTTTGCGATGCGTTGTGGCACCGTGACAGCGGGAAATGAAGAAAACTGTGCCGATAAAAAGAAAGACGAGCACCGGGCACGGTAACGCCGAGCCGAGGGGCCATTCCGCAAGGTTAAGGTAAACAGAGCAGACACCTCAGCCGAAGTCGGTGTGCGATTCTGATACGCGCTGCTATGGCGCGCTGTTGGCGCTGGGGATGAACCTTGCGGTGAAATGCAACCCCGGGATCGGGTTCGGGTTGGGCGGGCACTTTGCTTAGGCAGACCGCTGAGCAAATGTTTGAGCAGGTAGCGGCGGCGACAACACGGAGGGCCTGCCTGCCCTGGGGGTGTCTCAGGTCCGATCGGGGACCATGCAAACACTGGAGGTATCTTTTCGTGCAACCTCCTGCGGTCGGTTGTGTTTTAAGTGGTTGGGAAAGGGGAGAGCTTCTTTTTTCGAGCAAAACTCGAGCCTGGTTGAGGGTGACACACAAGCAGGCACTGTTATATCAACACCGCCCGGAACAATTTTAGATAAGATTTCGTATTTGCTCAAATAATTACTTAACAGGAACAGAATAAAATGGAAGCAATGCTTACTTTCTGTTCCTAATATTGGTGAGTGAAATTTCATTGGGATAAGGTTTTAAACTATAAGAGAGAAAGCTGGAACGGTGTAAAAATCGTGCGAACCTGAATCCAGTATAAGGGATGGTGAGGATTGTGTATTTTTGCGCGGAGTGGAACTATGCGTTCAGGATTTCATGAGAGGTGAATATTTAAATACATTTTGATTGAATTTATACCGGAAACAATGCTAGTGTTTGTCATGCTGTTTGCGAGCTGATCGTGTTTTTCTCTCTCTCTGAAATAAAATCTCAAATAACGATGCATATGCGAACATCCAGTCTTTCATATTATTGAAACTTTGATTGTCTTATTGAAACACATAATGTTTCCTTGAGATGCAGCATGATATTTTGAAATAATATTTAACAGATATAATATAAAATATAATGTTAAAGTTTGAACCTGCAATGCACATTATGGAAAACACATGAATATTACGAGAACCTTGTTTAACATATTTTATAAAATTCTCGCATTTCCTTTCCAGACTTTAAGGTTGAAAAGGTGATAAGGTTGAAAATTGAAAAAATATTTAAGATACAATGACCCTATTTGAAATTAAAGCTAAATAAGCATACTAGCAGTCCATGATGCATTTCTATGAAAGACAGACTCCGTGCCTGAAGTAGAATCGATTAATTTTAAATAATGTCTCATCGATAAATATAGTACGTAACTGTGGTATTCCAAAAGATGAGTGTTCCATTTACTTCAAATAATTCAAACCAATTTAACAGCACGATTACCACGGGGATGCTAGACACAAGCTTAGGCTACAAAAAAAAACGTTATTATTATTCTCATTGAATTCACTTTCATATTAATCACACCTTGCGCTGCACGATAAGAATAATAAACGGCGGCGCACGTAATTGAGCGCTTTGAAAGGGATATTTATCATCACTTACCGACCGTTCAGGCTGTCTGCTTCGTTTCTTTATCGATCTCCTGCAACGCCACTGCGAAACGGCTTCGCAAACGTCGCGCCACGCTATTTACGTTCGCTGTTTGATTTGCCCGATCCGTTTGCATCTTTACTGCTTCCAGGCACAATTTTCCACGCGTTAGAGTCGATTTCCACAAATCAAACAATTTAACATTCCCCGCTTTTTTTATTGGCACGATTGGACTCGAAAGGTCATGGGAGCGCACAGGTTCACATGGTTCGATTTAGGTACACCCACATGGCGCGTATCGAGCCACCGACATGCCGCTGAAACGGAAACTTGCCGGAACGGAACACTGAAACGGAACACACGAGCCTCGATGGTTTCTTTTCTCAAAAGGTGAGTAAAAATTACCACCACCAGTGTGTTGCAGTTTACGGGCGGGAAGGCTTGATGATGTTAATCGATGAATTGACAGCGTGGGACACATTTATTGGGCTGCACCACCAGGAACAGGTGAACTGTGAAAACGGAGCACAACGGAGGCGACATAGCAGCATGGTAGCAAAGCTGATAATTTATAGGTGGAACTGGAAAAGGTTAATCTTTAAAAATGGTGATTGCAACGGCAATAGCATTGTTTATGGGGGAATTAAAAATAATTTTTGGTGTAATGAAAACAGTGTCTGTAAGGGCCGATGATGTGTTTTTTTCTGTTATTGGGAGTAGTTTAGGGTAATATTTTTTCTGTACCTAGGATGAGTTATGAGAAAATAGTTGCTGTTTAAGTTTCGATAGGACACATGACCCTGTGGCAAGGCTTCACAACCCTATCAAAGCATATAAATTAAAGCTTATTTTCAGAGGATTCATTTAGTTAACTTAAGTTGATAGCGCAATCTCGTTACAGGTTTGAATCTGAGTGCGGGCCCCATGGAGAGAAAGTTTTTTCAGCAATGATATTTTTTTCCATTTTTTTTTCTTTATTCTTTATTTTCTTTTTTATTCTTTATACAACGAACACAAACACACAAAAATCGTCTTTATTTTTCGGTTTCATATTGGATAAGAGTAAGTACGGGTTTCTTTGTGTACCGAAATAGCCTCTCCTTAGTGTTGTACAGCTGTCATGACCACAGGCCATGATCATTACGGCGATTTGTTTACATTATTGATAATCCGATCCCCAACATTGCATGCATTGCATTTACCGTATACTGTTGCGCTAGTTGTGTTCCCCTGCTGACGAGCAGCAGCAACGGAAGGTGGGAGAGTTGATGCTCCCTGACTGTCAGTGAAGAAGTGACGTTTACCAATACATGCTTGGGAGGAATAAAGGAAATGGGAGACTGGGAATGGGAAGGAAATGGGAAGTAGTTACGAACCAGAAGAGAGGTGTTTTGCGTTTCTCTTTACTGCTTGGAGGCTCAACATAATATACAGTCCACTTTGATCGAAAGAAACATACATATAAAAAGTGTAAATATTACACATAGCTTTTGACAGTCAAAGAAATTTAGTCGCGATTTTCCAACGCTAGATCCCCAAAATGAAGGCCAATTTTGTTGACGTTTCATCCAAATTGACATACCAAACGACATTTGGTTCGCATTTTTGTGTCTAACACGATCATTTCACCACAAACAGTGTCGAGTACGCACTAAACCTACCACCAGCATTCATTTAATAGTAAATTGTTAATTTCAACAATACGCATGAACAAGCAGTTGCTTATCAGCACTTTTCCAAACAAACTCAAGATACTTAACCCACGCAAAGTGGAAACCGGCAGAGGGCGGTTCCAGTCTGTGCACTTTTGATCTTTCAATCCACAAGGTGTGGAAATAGTATAATCTCTCGTACTTCGCGGAAACATTCACCGCCGCACCATTACGACCATTTCGGACCGAACTTTCCACGTCCAATGTGGCGTCCAGCGGTCCACAACGACGCTCGCTCGGCATATTATAAAAAGTCCCCTGCCGAACAAAGCGGAGCCGGAGCGGAAAAGCGGGCAAAGCTGGAAAACCGAACCGCACCAGCAAGCCGGCGCCAAAAAACTTTGGCTGTGCCCATTTTCTAAATTAAAAAGTAACCAGTTAACCACGTGCCCGATGCGAGAAGTGTTCCACCTTGGCCGTGCCGAAAGGATGGTCGAGTTTTCGAGATGCAGCAAGCCATCCTGCCAGTCGACCGAAAACCCGAGCTTCGAGCTTCATGATGTGGGGAACTTTCGGGGTACGCTCGCTCGCACTGGCCGTTCTGTTGCTCTTCTTCCCATTTCTTTACCCGTCTGCAACGCCACGACCGACGGTAGCAAATGGGCGTTCAATGGTCGAAACCCGTGAACCATTATTTCACTTGCTCGTGTTTTTTTTTCTCCTTTCGTTGTTTGCCTCTTCCTGTTCCTCGGTTTCTCCCCGTGCACAGGGTGAGTGCAATAATCCATTATTATTCCATTTTCTTCCGGGAATTCCTACCCATCGGAACCGCAGCCAAATGGGTTTTCGACGAGGCGCTAACTTCGCCCCCACCCAAACCACCCCCCGGTCCGTGTGGTTTAGCGGGCTGCCGGGGCTGCGTCCGTGATTGGGCGTCCACGCTCCGTGAAGCATCTTCGTTTGAGTTTATTTCCTACCCGCCTGCAGCGCGCTGCAGCGCGCTGCAGCGAGCCGAAGACGCCGCAGGGTGCAAAGATCAGCGAAGTGGTCGGATCTCATTTTTCACTCCGACGCAAACCGCTGCCCGTCGGACTTCATTTTGCTTTCGTTAGTCAGCGGAAAGTGTGGCGCATTGGAAGCAACTGAACACACTGAAGGTCACATCATTCCGCTTTCAGTGTGGCCGGCTGGCTCCTGGCTGGTTTTCGGGAGTTTGGTCAGCAGGGAGCTGCAGCATTGTTGGGTTCGTTTCTTTCGTTTGTGTGGTGCATTTTAGGGTGTCGTGTGTGTGTGTGTGTGTGTTCGCATCTGAATCGGTGCACCTAATGGACACGAAGAGCCCGGGAGTCACCTGCGATCGTTCTCCGCGCTCATAGTGCGGGATGCCACATTTCGTGCTCGCGCGTGTGTTTGTAAGCTCCTTTAATAACGTTCCCGGCAGTGCATTCCATTAACGGCGGCATCATCATCGTTGGCCAATCAATTTAAAGCATTTTTTGCGGTTTCATACAGTCGATTGAGTGGTTTTGGCTACGATTAAGCTCTATAATGCGCTGACTCTGCCCTGAAACATTTTTTTCCGGGTGCAAATTTCTGGAAATGCATCACTGCTACTTTAAATCGTTCAAAGTTGGCGTCTTCGTTCGTCTCAGATGATTTCGCACGAGCTTCAAGTTTGCGATATCGCAAAAAATAATATTTATTTTCTAACGATTGCAACTCGTTCGAAAAGTCTTCAATAATAAAGTGATTATCGATTTGAGTTCTGACGCACCTTTTCTCACTCGGATAGCAAAAAGAATTCGTTGTATGACTTTCGAAATCATTTGGAAAGAAATTTATCTTTTACTGTGTTAGTGAAACTATTTATTTTCATTTTTGGCTGATCATATGGAGCTGGAGGCCGTGTGGCACTATCTTCACGCTATGAGTTCGAAAATTATGCGTATATTCTACAGCAAAAGAAAGTTTTGAAAAAAGGGCAACGCTGGGCAGACAAAAAAACTAATCAGTATAAATTGTTGACCAGCTCGTTTACTTGACCTGAATCACCTGAAGCTTGACCTGATTTTTGGGAAACATAGTTTTGAAAATTTACGCTGCGGGGAAAGGATACCCTTCTGTAGAGACTGCAATTGTGAAAGTCTATAGAAAACAGGCATATGTACTGAAAAATTTCTTTCAATGTTTATTAAAAAAACATTTTAATTTTTTTCTGATATGGACAGGATATGGATTCTTAAGAATATAGTAAAAAAAATCTAAAAATTGTCCTGCCAATTCATAAAAGCAGGAGCACTGGTATGAAATAAACTAAACCGAAAAATAAAAATAACATAAAAGTAAGAAAAGTGAAAACGATTGCAGATATTAGACAAAGAAGTAATCTAACTGGCTCATGTACTAAAATTTTAAATAAGTAGAAAAAATAATCATTTGCAATAAATCGTTCAAACAAACCCGAGAAGGTTTGAAGCAATCTAAAAATGAAATAAAAATATAATTAACAAAAAATAAGCTTTTCGCAAATAATGTAAAATAATAAAGGTAAAATAATACGAAAACAATTCGGGTTTTGTAATGAAATAATTGAATTTAAGACAAACATGGCTAGAACACTCGGTTATAAACCACTGTCGATCGATCCTGTAAAGGTAGTACTAGCCGAAATCGCTCGCTTTAACGCGTAGCGCCTTTTTGCTACTGATCAACCATTTTAATGGCAACGTATTTTAGATTGCTGTCTGATCCACGCTAACACTTTGTTATCGCATACCGTATTTTTCATCTCTCTTTTTCTCCATCTCTCTCACACTCCCTCGCTTCCCGTCGGTTCACAAAACAAATCTTTACCCAGAAGTCGTGCAGAAATCGCACTACGATGCACGACAGCACTTGTTTGCGAAAACCCCTTTCGATCGTTCCATGTTCCATTGGCACCAGTTTTTCGAGCCCGGCCGGCTGAAGAACACGAATCAAGCAGGGAAAAACGTCCCTCGCTGTCCATTTTTTATTTGTTCACCCCCGTTCGCCACCTTGGGTGTTCCGGTATTCCCCCGTGCCGGCGGTTGCGAGAAGTTTTCGATGCGAGTGCCTGACCACGGTCATGTTACTTTGACAATAAAATCCCCATGTTTATTTCACCATTAGGCGAAAAAGTGACATCGGCAGGGGGCTGGCAAGGTGTCCGTGTTGTGCGGGGTAGATAGGAGCGAACGGTTGGTTCCTGTTCTTCGTGCTTCCCACGCCAGCTCCGTGTCCGTGTTCGTCCGTCGGAGGTCGTCGGCGAAGTTTACGCTTTTTTTGTGCCGACCGGAAAGGTACTGTAAGTTACCCCGTTTGCCCCTGGCCGCTGTGGGTTGCGGGTGCTCTCGGGCCGGGAGTAGTGTGTGACATGTGTGAACGAGCCCGGTGCACGGTGAATGGTCAATGGTTTCCTCCCTGTCCTGCGTCGGCACATCCGCACAGCAGCCGTAGTTTGAGGTGAACGTAGCCATTGGGCACGGTGCCGTTTATCATGCCATTTATGGAGCTAATAATTTTCCCAGAACTTGCCCGATGCCGGACTTTCGTGCCGCGAGTCCCCGGCAAAGGGACTCTCGGCGGGTGGAATCCGTAAGTTTATTCGTTTTCCTTCGGTTTTTATAAGTTCCGGTGTGACGTGTTTGTTGTTCCGTTTCACTTTCGCATCCTTTCTCTCTTTCTCTCTTTCTCTCTCTTTTGTTCTGTAATAGGGTCGTCGTGGATTTGTTGCATTGGTTTGAGCAGCTTATATTTATTTTTAGCTCCTTTCCGTAGTCTCACTTCATGCCTGGGTGTGTTCATGTGAGAGAAAGTGAGAAAGAGAGATAAGTAGGCTATGTTTTCTCCCATTTTTCAGAATGTCTGTAGAGGAAGAGAAATTTCAAAATGCTTTCTTCTGGATCGTTTACTTTTCATTTCCATGTTTTCGTCACCGTTACAACGTTTTTTTTCTATTCGAGGAACCATAATGGCATGCGAAGTGCTACCAAGTTATTCTTCAAAGAAATGTACATTGTGGCTGGCGTGGCTCTACTAGCTTCTAGTCTGTGTGCTTAGAAAACTAACTTTCCCTGCTTTCAGTGCGGTGCAACAATGTAGTAGTACTTAAATCAACACTGACAGAACTAAATGAACATGCCAACGGGAGTTGTGATCAAAGATGTGCAAAGATGAAACGAACATGGAAAGGAGAAGCACATATTCTTTTGTATTTCGAATTCTCTTATATCTATACTATCTGCTAGGACAATAGCAAGCGTTAGTCCCGGTCACCCTTGGATCTTTAGCTAGATAACCCTATCGTATGTAAGTGCCATAATAGAGTCTTTTTTATCATCTTGTTCTTGTTGGCGTAACGACTTTCGCGGTGATGCCGGCCGTCTTATAGATATACCCAAACACTTTTAACTATTATAGCCACACAGTCATTCCTTACTAGTCCTGCTGGGTTTGCTGTTTTCAAGGCACTGCACGGTCAAATTAGGTCATTATCAGATCGGTTAGGGGTTTCTAGCTAGATTCAAAATTATATTTTTTTTTATAAAACAAGGATAAAAAAGTAAAATAAAACAAAACTGGTCTTACATTGAAGTTACGGTTCTCTAGTTTATTAAAGCACTGCATATTGTTTGTTCACATATTGTAACAATCTTACACCTCAATTATTGAGATTAAATTCAACTTAACTTATTGAGTTTAGTATCAAACTTAAAAGTTATCAGTGCTTTAACTCCCAACAACGCTCTAGATATTCCATAGATGTTCGCAAATTGAACTGAATACAACAACATAAATATTAATCCAGATATCGGCATCAGCGGGTTGCACTGCTAGGTCTGAAGTTGATTCGTTTGTATTGCTGTTTTGTCGATTCATTTCGGTATGATTCGATTTGCAGTAAGGTGTAGTAAGGCTTCGTTACACAATTAGCAGGTTCGAAACAGCATTAAGGGATATTTTATCTGTACTAAAGCGGCAGGTAGAACCAGAAAGTCTTCTTAAAGACGACATGAGGCATGCCGCGAATTGTACTGATGAGTTCGCGTGAATATAATGGTTTGAACTCTCAATTCCAATGATGCAAATCAAATGATACTAGAAATTGTTTGGCGCTTGAGAAACCAATTACGGTTCTTCGAACAATATAATTCGGTAAAAAGTAAACCTCGTCCTATTAGCATAATCTTCCGTAAGTTCGGCATAATCGGCTCCAGGTAATAGTTCCTAGAACTTGTGGTGGATTCTCTTTGATCAACAACATTTTCATGTGCACTGGGAAAATATGCCGAAACACTGTCGATGCTTTCTCCCTAATCGGTACAGACGCCCGCCTGTTGTGTGAAACAGTGCTCCCCAACCGTTTGCTATCAATTTACCTATCAAACGCACACGACAGGAGCAAGCGTTTCGACACCAGCGCCGGTGGTTTGAAAGATGAAACCCGAGATGGCTCCGTGCGCAAGCGGCACAGACGGCGTTGACCGTGGCGTAGCGCAATGAAGCGCACGGCAACAGCAATAAATCATCGGTGGCAAGGTGTATTTACCCCTCGTCGGTGGCAGGGAATTGACTTGCGCTGACGACGCTGCAGACGTGCGCTTTGTGTTTTTTTTGTGTGTTGTTGTGCGGGAAGGAGCGGGCGTCAGAATGAGAAAATGAAAACTTGCCAGCACCGGTTTCATTCATTTTACAGACAATTTATTTTCGCCATAGCTCATCAACCGTTGCGGGCTACCTGGACTGCCTGGCTGCCTGTGTTTGCAGTGAAAAGTCGATCCCTGCCGGTTCCGCACCCGGTGCATTCCGGCTTGCCCCGCGTGCTCAACTTTCGTTTGGCCGGCCGAGAAATGGGGGAGGCGAAATGGAATGGTGTACAAAGCTTTCACTCTAACCATTCCCCAAAGGGGGGTTGGCCCAGAGCTGAGGAGGCGCGGCGTGCGGGGTGTTTGGAAGTGTTGGAATATTTTACCAGAAGAAGCTGCTCCGTGTCTACTGCATCCGTTGGTCGGGCGGCAACAGCCCCCCGGAAAGAATGGTGGAAGTTTTTAATCAAATTTAACTCGTTTTCTTATTAAAACAAATCATTCGAAGAAAGCTTTGAAGCTGACGGCAAAAGTTGCGCTTTTCACGCTCTCCCCTCCCAGGTGTTGAATCGTCTGCGCCAGTTAGCTTCCACTAAGAGAATGGTTATCGTGATGAAGTTGACAGCATGGATCGGTTGTTGATTGTGCGGACTACCTAGAAGTAAAGGAGAGAAGTTTTATTTGGTGACAGCTATGCCTACCTATAAGTAGCTTATTTTTTTTAAACGCATTGATGTTTTTTTAACAAAAAGTTTTCAATATACACGTCACATCTTTAATATTTACTGTTATATAAAATTATACACTATTATACACTATTATGAGTGCATTGCCATTTACAATTGGTTCATAATTGATTAAATCTATATAGTAGATGACAGATTTCAAAGAGCAGAATCAAATTGTAATCGCTGATGTTCTATCTTACTTTTACATTCTTACATTCTTACTTACATTCTGAAATAATTTCAATTCAAAGAACATAACTATATTTGCTCATATTTGCTTAACTTATTTAACAACTAGCTGATACAATAAACGAGACAGATTCTCAAACATTTATGACTTTCCCTTAAATGGCAAATTTAGCTATGTTTGTAACTTGATGATTCTAAGCCAATTTATCGCGTTAAAACAGGTTAACACTATTTTTCATAGCAGGCACGGGCAAAGTGATTTGCAGCAAGTGTGATTCAATGGTGTCATCTTTTGGCGGGAAATTAAACTAAAAATATTGTAGATTTGCACAAAAACATTCAATCATCTTCAGCGTAATTTTTTATAGTTACCGATAGCTTGAAAAGAGAGAAAATAGACTCAAAATGAATAGAGTGTGGGACAAAAGAAGAAACGGTTTGGCATACATTTTTTAATAAGGAAAATATTTTAATATTAAGGCTCTATTATTCCATTTACTCCTTTCAGCATCACCGCGAGCCATTTCGACCCAAATAGATTGAAGGCTGGACTTTCTCATTTATGGATGGATTTGCTTAACATTTGGGTTCAATGTTCGCTGACAACTCTTGATTTGATACTGATATGTTTTTTTTCATACTACCCGCGACGAGTTTCTTTCATCTGGTTTCCTAATGAAAAAGGTATAATTAACATCACTCGCTATGTCATAAATGCGTTAATCCTAACATATTTTTTTGTAAAAATATTTATTCTATTATTCATTAGGAGAAAATAATTTAAAAAAGTTGCTTGACAACTAAGTTTTTTACAGTTAGCACTGAACCGTTTTGAAATATCGTGCAACTAAAAGTACCAAACAGACTTTTGTAATTGTAGTAAATCCCGTCAGAGCACTTCTTATATTAGATAAAGTTTCGCAACAGACTAAACCAAACCGTATAACCTTAAAGAAGGATAGAAATCCGATCTCTGTCTTTCTCCCTCACACACACTTTTTCCACTCCCACTTTGTGTCCCTAACACAAAAGCCACCAGAAAACATTGCTTCCAACAATCACCTGCAACATTGTAAGGAATTATATTAATGGCAAAAGAGTTATTCCGGGACGTACGGAACAGCGGCTGAACATCCTTCTAACAAGCAACATCTTCGCCGAATGCGCCTCCACCGGCTTCCGACGAGCTAATCTTCCCACCCAGCGATCACCGGTGTGCGAAACCAGCGTGAAACAATTAGTTTTAATTTATGGTGGACTGTTGTGCTCACCTTTCCCGGAACCTTTCGCCCTTGCTGGCCACCGCTCCGGGAGTGTCTGGATTTCTGATGGCTCTTTTTTTTCTGCGTCGCTCTTTCCTTTCGACCCCGTGGAAACTTATCCGTCGCGGCTTTGTGGAAGTTTTGCGCTTCACTTTTGGCTCGTTCTCGTTTCGTTAAAGTCAGACGCGTTGGGCTGGGGAAAAAGGAAAAAAACCCACACACAAACAGGATGTAGATTGTGTCGAAGAAAAAGGGGACGAAAAGTTTTTGATGGAAGTTTTAGAAATCCGGCTTCGACTAACATCCGTTCCGGCCGTGTGACACAAGGTCACTGCCGAGGGGGAGGTGATCCGTTTCGTACCCGCACTACCGCCATCGGACTCGGCCTGGAACCGGTTTCCGGCGGCTATCGCTGAGCACTCGTCAGCCGGGTTTGTTGTTTTGCTGTGCCGTTCGACCGTACCGTGTCCGGCTTTCATGCTTATCGCCGCACGGGCATCCTTTTCCACGATTTGCAAAACTTTTTGCTTCCACACTGCACACCGCACCGTGGAGGTGGGCACGGGAGACGGGCGCGTTCACTTCCACAGGGACGTTTTCCGGTCGAGCCGTGGTCCTCGACGGAAAGGACTCGCTGCCTTTTTAGATCTCTGAAAACGGGGTTCCGTGTACAATTAATCATCATCAAATCGTAAAACAATTACCATCCCATTTTGCCCACCACGCGTGGGTTGGTGCGCCGCGGGATCGGGGGAGCTTTCCACCGGAGCTGGGTAGAGAGGGAAACAACGTAGAACACGCGTTCGAGCGTTGTTCAGTTGCCCAACAATGGGAATGAAATATGCTGCCCGGGGGTTGTTTGTCGTCCATTCGGGTCGCCATTGGCCCGCGCATTGATAGAAACAGGAAAAGAATTGATTTTTCGCCACTTCTTGCTTTCTTGCTTTCTTCGATGAGTTTAACTGTCCACAAAACGGTACGTTTCGAAGAACAGATTCGATTCGAATAAAACCACGGCAAAGGGCAAATAAAATTCCGCGTTACCACCTGCCAGCGGCAAACAGACGGCTCTCGGTTCAATCTAGTCCAGCGGTGAACTTTTGCCATTTCTGTAAGAGATAAATATCTAACGAACATTCGCCACATGCAGTTGACGTCTTCAGTTGCCCACTCGTCTGCGCTGCTGGACGGGCGTGGACAATCTATTGACGAATGAAGTTTTCCGACAACAGCAGCTAGTTTACTCTGGTTCGGTTCGGAGTTAGCGAAGTTAGTGCTATAGCCGATCAGTGCACGGTGAAATGTCAGTCTTGACTAGTCGACAAAAGATACTAATTGATGTATTTGACATTTGACAGCTTTACTAATAAGCGACACCATTTTTTATTCATTATTTAGCAATGCAAACAAGACAAAAGGCACACACGAATCCGGACAGAGTTATATGGAGGAGCTCGTTCAGACACCATCGATCGAAGAAGATAAACAGGGCATTGAACAAACCAATTTCGTGTTGTTTGACATGTCTGACTCACAAGGTGTAATAACTTTGGCTACAACCCCTTCATAAAATGTAAACAAAGACTTGTTTACTTTTGTCGATGTATATTTTCAAAAGTTTGGCAGTTTGATATTTGAAAATGGGAAACTTAAACGAATATGACAAATAAAAGGTTTACTTTGATGATAAGGATGACATTCCCACGCGATAGAGAACGGTCTCCAGAACCCCTTTCCCATAGGGTGTTGCTTGTTTGTTTTGTTCGAGAGATGCTATAGCGCTTCCTACGTTGGAAAAAACCTACAATTTCATTTAAATCTTAGTACAATTACGTCACTGTAGGTATTCATTTTGCCAAACTAAAGCAGGAGAAAGCAAGCCGGGTACGTTAAGTTGCATTTGAAGAAGAGGAAACATGTCTTAAAGAATGCCATGATTTATTTTTTTAATTCGAAGAACTCGTTGATTTGAACGAATAAAAGAAGTGATTCAAGTTTTATGTTGTTTATGAGGATTACTCACATGTTAATAAAATATTGACCAATGCTTCAGAACGGTTACATCAATTATCGTGCAATGCATTTGCTCGCAACAGAGTATCGACGCTTTTTTCTTAAATTGTGCATATATTAAATGCAACTCACCGTTTCTCACTGCAACAATTTGTGCAGCGAAACTGCGCGTCATGGATAGATAATTTAATTAAAATGAATTGAAATGCCTTTTCACATCCGCGCAAAATTGCATCGTGCAAACCCTTTGTTGATGTTGCAAAACAAAGCAACTTTTGGCTTGAATCGCCTGATCCTTTGGCTGATGGTTCATGCTTGCATTTCTTTATTGATGGATTGCGATATTCCATTTCATCATAGTTTTTCGTTGGGTTTGGTATCCAATATAAAACACTTTGCAAGTCAAAGAATGGACATAGTTTTCAATAAATGACTCAAATCAACAAATGACTGCGTCGGAATGTGCTCCCCAGCTACGCTGTGAGCAGTTGCCTCTGGGTAGTAGTGCATGAATCGGAAGTTAAAGCGTTGTTTGAGTGGAGATTCTTCAACCACAACACTCATGCTGATGAGTTATTAGATCTCCAGCGATGCTTGCTTCACATTAAACGTCGAGTGGTTAAGCATCTGAAGATGGATTGTGGCAATGGACCGTCGGTTGCTTGGGTGAAGTGGAATGCAGCAGGCTGTCCTGCTATCTTGGCACTTAAGGTCAAATACGTAATTAGCTGTGCCTTGTTACTCTGGAATGTTGATATGGAAGTATTTTGCTAATTCAATTCACAGTATGATGGCACCGCTTCCTGACAAGTCGTACCGATTCACAATGCGTATAAGGGAAGGCAAGATAAGGGAATATCTAAACTTAAGTATACAAATTTAGAGGAAAAATAAATTGCTTTGGAAAAGTCCCAAGATGACACGAACACGACAAAACCTGTTCAATCTCCTTCATATTAATTAATGGTAGTCTTGATAGGGTTGAAAAGGTCTCCATCTATTATGAAGTCCTCTGGAACCCGATGGTAATTATTTGAAATGTTCTCTAAGATACCTAGTTTGATCGGTAGGAAGTTGACATCAAAGAGTTATTTCGAAGATTGTTTTACATGCATCTATTGCAACCATAGATCTTTGCCGTGAATGTTGGCAACATGGTGATGATTACGACCGTAACTTCGATGTCACCGCCCTAGCTGTTGATCACTACACTGTATTATCCGTTTGAAGTACTCTTCACGGGATTATCCTTATCAACCATCTTCATAATAAACCTAACACTCTCCAGCGTGTACTGGATTGTGCTGAGTGTGGCCAGGCTGGCACACAAACAGGCACACACATACACATAGTCGCCAGGACCAGTACACAGGATCGAGGGAAGCAAATTAAACAGCGAGATAAAAGCACCCGATCAGACGAGCGCTCGCATTACCACGTCGGTACCGACTGCCTTCTGTGGAGCGATGTGAAATCCACACAGCTTAGCGCTTGCGACCGGATGAATGGCCAATGGGTCACGCTGCGGATTGATTTGTCACAGCGCCAATCTTCGTTTGTCCTGTAATCTGATAATCTTCTGCCAACGGTTGCGCCATTACTGCTGGTATTTCACTAACAGCCATGCTGGGCTCGGCTGAAGGAATGGCTTCGTTTTCCCTGTTTTTTTTTGTGTTTCATTCCAAGGCTCACGTTTCACGATAGCATCGCTACCGCCCCCTTCCCATCACTACAGTACACCTCTCTGCCGCAGCTCGAGGTGCAAAAGTCACTAATCGTGTTACGCAATAAATTGAAACATAAATTTCTTACCACGCCACGAAGCACCGGGCGCCTCCATGGTGGTGCGGTTCTTAAGCTTTTGGCTTCTTTAGGCATCAGTTACAGCGCACGGACTGAATGAGGGGCGGCAAAAAGAAACAAAAAATAGTGCGAATTGTTTGCCATCGCACAACTGTCGGCGCCATCCCATTTTTACAGCGGCCTGAAAAGAGAAATCACGTTTCGATTTTTTTTAAATTTTTCGTTTGCTTCAGTGTTTATTTTACAGCATAAATCGCAAGTGTCCCTCGTTGTTCGCATTCGCTTCATTTTCGGGAACCACGAAAACTGGCAGGTTTTAAGTGCCAGGACAACAGGGTGGATCGGAGAAGCGGGGCGATTAAGGATTTGGTTTAATTATTTTTAGCATCGCATCGTACGCGAGCTGGAAACTGTTGTCACTTATAGATACGAGCGGCCGTTGGTTTCGTCTGCTCCGCCGCTACAATTGCCTGCGGGACAATTTCGTGCCGAGTTTGCTACCCCATGGGCGTAAGTCGGGGCTATTTATTTGTTCCACGTTCAACCCTTCCGGAGGGACCGGTTCGCTTCGCAGAACCAGCAGCCGTCGAGCGAGATCGTTGATTATCTTCATTTCCTTTCCGGCCCAACCGTTAATCTTTCGAAATACACGCACAAACAGGCTCACTGGGCCCGGCAACGGTACCGGTGGAATGGAATGCTGAAGCGACTTATTGTCGGGAAGTGTGTCGCCCGTGACGATTCGGACGGTTGGCCCAACGGACGCCGAAGGCTGGAAGATACCGAAAGCAGTGTATTTTTGTGAGTGTTTTACCAATTTCACTAATGGAACAACAGCTTCCGAAATAATGAATGGCTCCCGTACAGTGTATGTCTGAGGAAAAGTTGGCTACCATCGGGCTGCATGTTCCTTCGGGTTGGATGAGTTACGACCAATGGAGACGCCCGGTGAATGGTACTGAAAAAAGGAGTAAAAGAAAAACAAAGCGGGATAAACGCAACACTAAATGTTAACTAAGGCGTGAAATATTTTAAACTGACCGGAAAAATGAGAATAAAGTTTGACAGCTGCGTAGCAGTACGAATCGGTGCCAGCGACTGTGACAAGGATCAGGATGTGTAAAATGCATCATCGGCTAGATATAATACTTAGCAGAAATTTTGTTAACAAACATGGTATAGTTTGAGTAGAAAGTAGACAGAAAATATTGAAAAACTCAGAAGCAGAAAATACATCTGTGTTCGTAATTTGTGCAAAATTGTTTACAGTATATTATAAGTTAAATTTCTTAAGGGAACGTCAAAGGTAATCAATACAGATAAGATCTCGAAACAGGACGGAACAGAACACACAATAATTTTTAATAAAGCCTTCAGAATTCCTGAATTTTGGTCCAGAATCGGAATGAAAACAAAGAACTTCTGCTTTGCTACGTTTTGATGCAAAACTCGTTGCTAATACTATATATAACGCTATATATATATATACTATACTATATATATACTATATATAACGCAATACATTTTACTTTTAAAATCGATTCGATGAACAATCATGTAATCATTTATGATGGATTCGATTCGATACAAACAACGCAAAGAAAACACAGCCACCGAGTCAGGCAGTATCATAAAGAAACCCGAACAAAACTGAAGACAACAAGTATAGGAAATTCTCCTTATTATTTAGATAAAAATGCATAAAATATAAACAAAATAATACGATATATATTACAGCCATTTCGATTCCATTGGCTTAAGAACCATAATGAAAGACATGTAGGGTGTTTCGTATTAAGTGTTGAAAATCATTGCAATGAAATAGGCAATCTGACGTTTTATCTTTTTTTTTACGAAATATGTAAATAAAAAAATGAAAAATGTAATAACATTTATATCAAAATCAAATTCCAACTAGGTTAAGAAATACATGTATGAATGTATGATTTTATAGACTTTTATCTTTCGCGTGCTATCAATTAGAAGATCCATGTTTTATTTGCAGTACCGATCAATGCATGTTCGATATGTATGCCTCCTAACTCTACTCTATACGACATGCGTACAAACATGAGCTGAAAGGCTTTCTGTTTCAAATTAGCTTCCCAGTTTCACTGTACGTATTGAGAAGCACAAGACAAGTTTCCAGGAAAACCTATGAACGTACTTCTTGAAGTCGTTCCAGCGCGAATGGACCGTTTGATGCGTGTTTGCTAGCAACGTTCGGTGCATTGCAACAAACCGCACTGAATGCAGTGACGAGCAGCCAGCTGTCTGGTTTCTGAACCGCATTCACTCGCGAAGCAACGCTGTAAGCTGTCACACAGGCCCCGAAGGGGCTTTCGTGCCAAGAGCCTGAATCGATTCTATTTACCAGCCGAAACGGAAGACACGGCCGTGCGAGACGGCGGTCGAATTCTGCTGCTAACATGACTTTAATTGATTTATGTAACAGCCGTACAATTTATGGCTTTTCAAGGTTTCGTCCCTTCGCCGTCGCCACACGTGTGTGTGTGTGTTTGTGTGTAAACGGGCGCATTTGTTTGATTCTCGCAAACCTGCATTGCGATAAACATAGCACCCGAGCTAAGCGAGGAAAAAGAGTGTTTAAACAGTGGCGCCAGTGGCGCCACATTGACCTCACACTACCAAGCTAGCTGTGGAAGCGTGTGGTCTGAATGCGACTGCTATTATTTATTAATAAAGTGCGGTTAACGTGTTTTTGAAGTTCCACCAAGTAGGCCGAAGCACCCACCGAATCGCACGTAGCTGTCAGATCAACGACAACCCCGGGGGAGGCTCGGGCCGTTTGGAGGCCGGCGCTGAAGCAGGGGAACAGCTTCGCAAAGGTTGTACTAAAATAGACCGCGCGGTTTGGTGGAACTTTCCCACGTCCCACTCACATGGTGAGGTATGTGACGGGTGTGCGTGTGTGTGCACTCGAGTACGTTAGCATAATAAGCAGGACAATGAAAAATAATCACATGCATACATTAATTTTTGAGCCGCAACATTTTCCACCGAGCTGGTGCGGATGGGAGGGAGCTCCAGAAGTGGCCACACACGTTTGTGCCGCAGCAACCGACTAGCATGCCTCCCCCAATTTCCTGCGCTCGTAAGTGTGTGTGTGTGTGTGTGTGGCACTTGACTGCCAGCTGCAGACTTGTTGAGGTTTGATCAATTCACTCGCAAAACCCACAAACGGCAGTCTGTAATGGAGCAGGGCATCGTTGGGCCGAGCGGAACAGAGCTTTTTCTCCCGATGCGGTAATACAGTGGGCACAATAATTAACATCCGAAGCAAGAATAATAATTGCACCGAGCGCTGGTATTAATAGGCTTCCCGAGAGGCCAAAAATGGGATCCCGAGTACGCTACGCGGATCACATCCCAAGTGGCAAACATACGCCGAGGTGCAGGTGAAAATTGTAATAAAATAAAAATGAAAACCAGCTGCACTCTTGGCGAAGGAATATTTTATTCGGTATTACCAATCCACGCCCGCCGGGTGGGCGACCCTCGGTTTGTTAATCAGATAAGTGGAAATGGTGGTCGTTAAAATCAGATCGCGCTCTGTTGGACGCAGCAGGTATGCGAACGAGCCTCGTTTGTAGAATGTATGCCCCTTCTGCACGAACAAATACGTGGCATGGTTCATCGAGGATTCTTGTGCTGCGTTATTATTTTCGTTCGGTATCAGCTTTTGGGTGCTGTAAAACTCATACCTCAATGTGAGTGTTTATGTTTAAGCTGAAGTGTTACTTTGCTGAAATATTCTTGTTTAAAAATAGATTATAAAAAATGGTTAAAAAATTGCAAAAATTGCTTCCTAATTGTATTACTGTCATTAGAAGGTTAGAAGGTTTTCTAATAATGTCAAATTTCTAAACCTTTAACTGAATGTCAACATTCCTAACGTTTTCATCTAGTGATTTTTGGTCTGCAGATGTTTACAAGATTTTTTTTTAATTTAAGATAAATTAATAGATTTTTTGTTGGAATGTTTGAGAAAAGGTCAGATAGCTAATAACAACTTATAGAGCCATAGGAACTGCATACTTTGTGCTCTAGGCGACTTGAAAAGGATGTCATATGAATCATTCAATGTCTGTTCAACAGTAAAAGCATGATGCACCATAATGAAATTGTAGCTCATTTAGCAGCGACTCACACCGAAAGAGGTGTGCAAAATAGAATTTCAGCACAACGCAAAACAACAAGCAACCCTTACTATAAATTTGTCGTTTTCTTGCTGCCCGAAGAAAAAAAAAAACAAACGCATAAAGCGGGGCGCGTGCGATAAATCTCTGCTCCGCTATCTCATTACGGAGAAAAATGATACCCATTTTTGGCCGCGCCTAGATTCGCATCACTTCAAACGCGGTTCGGCTTAGGATAGGCGCACCCTATAGGGCCCTGTAGGGAGGGATAAAAGCGGCGGCAACGAAGGTCCGTGCCGTCCACGCAGGTACAGTCTAATTTTGTTGTTTATAGGTCAGCTTTTTCACCGCTTAATTATAGCCCATTTGCACCGTTTTGAACACTAATTGAACATAAGCGGTTTCGAGCGGTGGCAGAAAGCATGGTTGACTCGCCCCACTCCGCCGCTCCTCACCCCGTGCACCGTCCGTTCACCAATACGATCAACCCGTCCGGGCAAAAACGCATCAGCCCGGCGCTGTGGGTTGCCGTGGAGCTTCCGTTCCATTTCCCTTCGCTAAGCGATTAAAGACG
>KZ068194.1:15724-33907 GCA_002091845.1 Anopheles cracens
GAAGAGGTAGGGCAACGACACGTTGCTTGAAGTGTTTCGTTTCGCTCCTTTGCCGCGTTAGATGAAAAGTAGACCTGCGCTTCTTTCCCAATCCATCCTTCCAAAGCTGCGTTTAAAGAACGCACAAACAAATGTGCGGCCCAGAGCCACCGCACTTATCGACAGCATCCGATCTCGTTCCGGCTGCCTGCTGGCGCGCTTCGGATTGTAAAGCGAGCGATATTTCGAGCACCAGTGTGCATGTGCAAATTTGCCATTTCCGAAACGCCTAATTGAATGAACCGAATCATGCCACCAAAACCAGGCACGGAAGCAGCGGGAAATAACCGCGATCGATGTACGAGAAAGGAGTTGGCAAAGGTCGCAATGTTCCACGAGAGAGAGAGAGTTTAAAAACGCTTCAGAACACGATCGGAACGCGTGATATTTTGCCGAATCTGAGTGTGAATAGTACTCACAAGGAGCGCGATACAATCAGAGACCTTAAACAAACCCAAGAACAGCAAGATTTGTCGAGGCGTTTTTCAAGTGGCTGTTAAATTCATTTTCCCTGCTGCCGTACCACGCCGTGTGGCAAGCACACCGAACAGACCGAACAAACATAAGGAGCATAAGGAACTGGCAGGAATTCAATTAGAGCCGTGAAGGTGGGAAAAGTGACGGCAAACGGATTGAGTAGGCTGCACATTGAAGTGGTAGTGGCGTTTTTTTCCCTATCGTGTGAACTCCATTGTGAAGGCATTTACGTACGCGAAGGATTCTTATCGGATCGAATACCAGCGTACATTCCAGTTTTCAACCATTTTTTTTTGTTGTTAAGGAACGTAGAAGGCAGAGACACAACTCCAGGAGGAAGTGTCCGCGAGTCTGTTTTTGTTTGACACGCATGCACGAGACAGCCATCCGTCTTGATTAATTCAATTCCTTCGCCTCGAACAGTTTTGAGATGCATTATGCGCCGAACACGCCGCCGATGACGGTTGCCCGGTGGTTGCACTCCGCCGCTGCTGCCCGATCCGGGCGTGGAAATGAGTTTTTATTACAATTAATTTATGTACAAAATTATTGACAAAATCGTGCCAGCTCGTGCTTTATGGTCAAACAATTCGATCTAAATTGAGCTTAATTGAATTGAATGGTATCAGAGGCATTGAATCGAATTGACCATTCAGTGCTCCGGCGCTGCAGCGAACCGCAATCGGCGACAGTCGTCCATGGTAAGGAGGTTCCATGGTTCCGTGGGGCTTCTCTTTCGCTTACACTGGCACCCGCTTGGCATGGAAGTAACGCGAGGGTAGCGCCGGGCAATGCAAATCGATCGTCAGTGATTGATGTTAATTCGGTTGAACAGTAGTTGTGTCTTGAGGGTGCTCGGTGTGCTGTCTACGAGCGCAAAGCACGCTGGATGCGTTGAACGTGCCACATTATATAACAGATTGGCGAATGGAATGAGCTTATCTCATAACTTACACATTTTACTTTAAAAAAGGTATGCATCGTCCGGATTTAAATTTCGTGAATTATTAAATAAAATTTATATACTTTTGATATAATTGAAACTTGTCTTTTTACAATTGAATAATTTTGTAAAGTAGAAAACAATAAGGCAGGGCTCTATGAGTCGTCTAACAAAACATCAAACATGGCAAACACGCATCAAATCCAAGTAATCATATGGAGGTGCTCCGTCAGACGTGCCAGTCATGACAGACAAACAAGACATCGTACAAGACAGTTTGATTTTGTCCGGCATGTCTGTTGCACATCTTGAAGTTGTTTACACCTTGCAGTTTGATCCTGTTAATTGTTAGGAGGAGGATTTCGTCGGCTGTTTGTGTGTTCGTACGTTTACATTAATATGGGAAATTCACACGACAGTGTCGTGTTTGTCGTGTTTGTCTGAAAAGTGACGGCAAACGGATTGAGTAGGCTGCACATTGAAGTGGTAGTGGCGTTTTTTTTCCCCTATCGTGTGAACTCCATTGTGAAGGCATTTACGTACGCGAAGGATTCTTATCGGATCGAATACCAGCGTACATTCCAGTTTTCAACCATTTTTTTTTGTTGTTAAGGAACGTAGAAGGCAGAGACACAACTCCAGGAGGAAGTGTCCGCGAGTCTGTTTTTGTTTGACACGCATGCACGAGACAGCCATCCGTCTTGATTAATTCAATTCCTTCGCCTCGAACAGTTTTGAGATGCATTATGCGCCGAACACGCCGCCGATGACGGTTGCCCGGTGGTTGCACTCCGCCGCTGCTGCCCGATCCGGGCGTGGAAATGAGTTTTTATTACAATTAATTTATGTACAAAATTATTGACAAAATCGTGCCAGCTCGTGCTTTATGGTCAAACAATTCGATCTAAATTGAGCTTAATTGAATTGAATGGTATCAGAGGCATTGAATCGAATTGACCATTCAGTGCTCCGGCGCTGCAGCGAACCGCAATCGGCGACAGTCGTCCATGGTAAGGAGGTTCCATGGTTCCGTGGGGCTTCTCTTTCGCTTACACTGGCACCCGCTTGGCATGGAAGTAACGCGAGGGTAGCGCCGGGCAATGCAAATCGATCGTCAGTGATTGATGTTAATTCGGTTGAACAGTAGTTGTGTCTTGAGGGTGCTCGGTGTGCTGTCTACGAGCGCAAAGCACGCTGGATGCGTTGAACGTGCCACATTATATAACAGATTGGCGAATGGAATGAGCTTATCTCATAACTTACACATTTTACTTTAAAAAAATCCCGGAGCAGCACTTTGGACGGAAGCTTCCGATCTTGACACGATCTTGTGGAAATAGCGGCACACCCTCAGGCTGCCCTTGAACTGGAGCGTTAAAAAGGTACGGAAGCTACGGCGCATCGAGCCAGATCGTGTGCCCTACAAAGCGATAAGGGTACAAGACCCGTTTCATGGCATTTTGTGGCTAATCTACATGCAATTATCGTATCATCCTATTCAATTTACCACTCAATTACACGCCGCTCCATCGAGAGAGACGAACCCGGGGATGCATGAGGTGAGACGGGCGGCCCTAGAGCAGGTGACCGACCGGATCTAGGCAATAGACAAGCACGACCACGACGACTGCGACGACGACGCGATCGTGTGGAGGATCGCGAAATTGTCATAAATAGATTAAATAATTACATCGCGAAAAATTGATCCACCCGCTGGTTTTGTCAGGTCTGCGGAAGGTGGAAACGGGACACAAGCAGAGCGAGGAGCGAGCGCATGTCCCCGGTGGCCGGAGGATGCACCGAATTGCATCATAACGCGTCCGGTACGGTTTGCATTTTCGCCGACGATGAACGATGCGCCATTCCGGATGTGTAACGTGTCTGCGCGGAAATGGGAGGGTAGCGCTGTATGCAAAACTACAACGACGCGGCTCGTACAACTCGTTAGGCGGCCAGCCGAAGATACTGCATTACGCCGAATAATAGAGTAAAAATCATGAAAAATGCGAGGCACGTTTAAAATATTTTCAAAAAACCGTTCGAGCAAACGAGCGATTTTTTGCTGCTGCATTTTACTTTATGCGCGCGCCACCACGCGCTTTGATCGTAGACCGCCACCTGGTCGCTGGTTGTAATCTAGCTTCGGCTGCTTTTTTCTCTATGTGTGTGTGTGTGCATTTCTGTTCGCTGCATCGGATGCAGAGCCGCGGTCTGCCACGAGACCGCCGCAAACGCATGCCATCGCCCCAGGCCCGGCGGGCGGGCAAAAATAGGCACATGCAGCTTTCGGGGCTTGCGCGGTCGGCAAATAAAGGAAAAATAAAATTTACATCAATAAATGCATTTGAGCCAATCGGCGCTGTTACTGATGCTAGTTTGGCCGGCGGCGACCGGTGGCGGGATGGCAGAGTTACGGTCTAAATGGAACCGCCGACGCCGCAGCCGCTCCCGCCGCCGGTGCAGCTAGTTGAGACAATTTAGCCCTATCACACCAGCCACCCGACACCGGACCAGAGCGCCGGCGGACGGGAGCAGGTGCGGTCACTGGGGGGAACACCCGGGGAATAGAATTGGGAATGCAATCCGCTATGTGCGGGCGCAATGAAGCTCTTATGAAATTAAAATGCACTTCCAATGAGTGCAGCGAAAAAACGGGCAGATTGCTAGGCAAATTTCGGTATTGTTTTGAGTTGGTAGTTCGGTGCAATTCGAAAACAATTAATGGACAAGTTCGTTTTCGATCTTTGACAAGCTTTTTTTGCAAGAATATATTGCAGGACGTACTTGAAGCTGGAATGCGGAAAGCATGTAAAATATATGATTGACGACTTAACTGACGAGCAATTCGATAATCTGTGCTTGTGTGCTTGAGAGGCGGTTCACTAGTGGAAAATTTTATTTGTTTGTAATTTTGATTCAAATGTAAATGAATCTTGTGTGTGTCGAAGCAATAAGTCGAAGAAAATACGGAGCTTATTCTTATCAGATTTAATAATTAAACTACCATAAAACTTCCTTCATTAATTGACCATTTCCCTTCAATATTGAGGCATTTTAGTTATTTTCCACTTTAAAATCACCTCATTATAGAGAACTCTGTTCTATTCAAAATCTTTCTGCGAACTTCTTCTATTGTTCTCTATTATATATATCTTGTATTCTCTGTTATTTTAATGTTTCCGTCTCTTTCACATAAACTTTTCTGTTAATCTCTTAACTCTTTATTTAGTCGTTTAATGTGTTCTCCTCTTTTACACATATTTTTCGAAAGATTTATCAGTTTTATGGTAAACTGCAATTTATACGACTTGAGTTTCCTGTGGTTTATTATTTCAAAAATGAGATTACGCCATCGTCAGGCGTCCGGACCGGCTCCGTCGCTTCCACAACGCAGCAGGCGACTTTTGTGGGTTTTTAATTTTTAATCAACGAATTGAAACCATAAATCAGAATTAAATTTTCACCAGCGATGCAAATTTTCGCGCATGGCTTCTATTGCGAAAGCGGAGAAGGAAGCGTTTGGGTTGCGCGAACAACTGGTGGTTTTTCAGTCCCATTATCAATTGTTTTACGTGCCATTCTTCGTTTTTCACTATTCGTTCGCTGTTTCTCTCTTCTCACTCTAGCTCGGCTCCGCAACGGCGGGAAGAGGAATGTTCTGTTACCACTGTCCACCGTCGCTGCACCCTGCCGGACCGCATCCGCCCCGGTTACCGACGCTCGAGTATCCTTTCGCCCCGACGCATCCCTGTAAGTATGCAATACGTTTGTTTTATTTCACATTTCACACTTTGTTTCCTATGTTTGTACTTCGGTCGTTTGTCTTAAATTAAGATGACGATATGAGGATATTATATAACATTGTTGTTTATGGATAGCTCTTGTCTGCCTACAAAGGCAAAGAAAAAATAGAGTACAACGTTGTATATCGCTACAGTATTAGACAAATGTGTTTGATGGCGCCATATGGGTAAAACAGCAAGTACATATTTCAAGATTATGTAAATCGTACGCTAGAAGCCAAAATCCATATAATAAACCCATTTTTATTCATGAAACGAGCGTTGATTTTCAACTAAACGGTTTTGGTATAAACAATTTCTAAGTGGTTTTTAGATCTTACAATAATGAAAATTATTCCTTCTATACGTAAAAAGCATAACATTATTTTCCACAGTTTGTGGTACTTTGGTATCTAATCGTTTGAATAAGGCATTGTTTAGGCATAAATGAATCTTTATATGTTGCCCTGGAAAAAAATATTTTCATATCTTTATTTAAAAAACATATATATAAGCACATTTCTGATCTGTTTGTAGTATCTGTTATCAAAATTAGTGCAAAAGATAGTAACATAGACTTGTTGATGACATAACACGATGTTGATGACATCAACATAACACGATATTACTTAACTCTTCATGTAGAGATGAATAAATTTTGAACAATTTCTCAAGCACTTTTGTAATTTGAGTTAGTGATAAGCCTGGCTTAAGCGATATTTTATCATGAAAATCTATTTAAAATAATTTAAGGAAATTCGCTGTTCATGAAGTTTTCCGGTACCCATCTACAGTGTATATCGGCAGTGTTTATCGGTATTGGCAAACACCTTTCTTCAAAGCATGTATTATTTTTCATTATATTTATTTAAAGCTGGCTAAAATGTTTCTGCCAAATCCAGAACATCGCTTTCAAGGAATATCTTGCCAGGGAGATGAATCAGATAAAACAGATCACAAAACCGTTTTCCTATAAAAAATGATGAAAATGTCAAATGAAGTAATAGATGACATCTTCGAAACGACCCATTCAAGGATATCATTATGATTTGCCCACATGTTTCATAGATGTGGATTGAACATCGCTAGTTGTTAATTATTGATAATTGAGGATTATTGAGGACAAGTCTATGTCAAATTCAATATTATTTCAAAGGATCTTTGTATCACTGTGTAAAATCATTAAACATATTCCAATTATCATTTCTCTTTAAATGTCTCAAATATTCTTAATTTTAAGAAAGTGAATCGTTCCTATACTACGTCTAAGCTAACACCAAATAGATAAGGAGGATAAACCTCATGCCCCCAATACCTTCCAAACACATTCCGTTTTCTGTGATTGACGTAAATCTCTTTTCAAATACGCATCTGAAGTTGCTCTGGCTCATAGCTACAAGCAGTCAAACCGGGACCAAACAGTAAATACTAGTTTAGGCTCTAAGCCATATTCCAATGAAATTAAAAATGGGTTCTTTTTTTGCAAGAACCAGCAAAAATGATTATGACTCGACCGCTTCGCCAATGCTTGATCTGTATGAAAAAGAACACACTGGAACATGTTTGAAAAATTTCATAAAATAAAATCTTCAACTCCCAAAGCCACGTATCGTATTCACGAGGGGTGAAACAAAAAGTATCGAGTTTCGGGTCGACTCCGGTGGGAATTGTTTCACTTTCCGCGCAATGCCGTCTGCTGGTTAAGCTGTAAAAGGGCAAATTCCGGCCAGAAACGATTCAGGCGATGCGTAGTCACGATAGGCAAGCGGCCCGAACCTGATTTCATTTCCAGCCTCTGGTGCATTTAATATCGATAATTTTTCAATTATTATCATATTACATCCATATTTATGTAGCGGGCCTAATTCGATTCGAGCACGGCGAACTTTACAGCTCCGATGAGTATGTGTGTCGAGGGATTCAGTTGCATGCTTTTCAGGCTAGAGACTCGTTTGCAACATAACAATCTTGCTCCCTAAACCACATTCAATTCTCCCGCAACATGCTTTCTGACTCTCGTTGACGCAGTGAAAACAATTTCGGACAATTTCCCATTAACCTCATTACGTACGCATCCCAATTTTCGAATGCTGAAGGTCGTCGACTCCCACAATCGTTCCGATCGTTCGGCCGAGTCCGACCTGCACTTGCCAGTGCATCGAGCGATGGCATTCCGATAGCACTTTGATTCCATTACTGTCAACTCTTATCCCGGGCGTCTCCTGGATCGGGTGATGCGTCGTCGAAAAGTTGCATCCCGGAACGTCCCGGTACCGGTTCGCGTGTGCGTCGGGTGTTGAAAGATTTGCCCCGGACCGATCGATTTCCCCGGGACGCACTCCGGGATCCGGGAAGCGCGTCAATCCATCGACATCGGGCTAATTCGATTTCGCTATTTCTGCCATTAATTGAAGTGGAATGACTCGACCTCGACATCGGCGTAGTAGTCGTCGTCTTCGTCGTCCTGATCCTGACCTGCTGGGTCATTCTTTGAAGATTCATGAATCTCATAAATCTCTTAAAAATTCATGAACCTCATGACTCTCTAAATACTAATGAATCTCTTGAATCTCCATGGACTCATGCATCTCTTAACGACAACCCGACTTTTTCTGGATCGTCTAATTTGTTTGCCACCTTTTAATGGCGTGGTTTTCCCACGTTTCGTTAAAAAATTCATGAATCCATAGAGATTCAATAATTTTTAGAGATTCAATTATCTTTGTTTCAAAGATTCAGATTCATTCATTTAGCTCAAAGATTCTTTCAGATTCAATAATCTGAATCTCTGTTATCCAACACTAGTTTCCAGAGTTAAATGAATTTGTTTCACCCAATCTTGAAATCGTTCTACCCGTTCTTAAAATTTCATTTCCCACGCACGGTTTCCATACTCTGTTTAACGTGTCAGATACTATACATACTTCCAATAACGGAACTGCATCGTCTTGTTCGAGATCGATCTTATCGGCATTTTATAGCCGCTTCAAAAATGGGTGGGACGATTTCAATGTTGAGTGAAATGAATTCATATAACTCTGCGACTGTTCAATAATGGATGAAAAATGCTTTAAAAGAATCAAAGAACTTTATTAGAAATTGATGGACGGTGTCGCATAGGATGTTGTTCTTACTCTGCACATAACATCTCAATATCCTACTCTGCACATAACAAATGCATCTAAAGGTAAAAAATATGGCTAATGAACTAATACTAATACTAATTGACTTTGCAGTGAGTTTTGTTTCTATTGTTGCTGAAAACAGGATGAAGAACTCATTAAAGACTGCAGTTGCCATAGATAAAATATCACTGTCACATTTATTCAGCGGCACCATCTGGTGAAGTTGATGTTGTAACTTTTTTTTAAAGTTGTTCACTATTTTCACAAATTTTCAAAGCTATTTGTTTTTCATTTATGACTTTTTCATACCTAACTGGGACCTCGACGTACACAAAATATAACTTTAATCGACACACGAATAGCAATACTAATAAAACCTATAACATTCTAAATTGCTACTTATTTCTTCTAAAAACCAACACAGACATTGAACTAGAACCATCTGGTGTGCCGATTTAAATCCTAAACCTAAACTTATATCAAACCACCACAAAGAAAAGAGCAACCTTGAGCATCATATGCAAATCTCGGTGCTGCTGCTTTTAGCATAATCACGGCACCCTCCGGATTGATGTCACGGTGCTTGCCGCTTATCGCTGTTTATCGAATTCCGATCGGCGCTTCAGCGTGGCGTGCGGAAGCAAGATAAATCTTTCAAAAATCAAATAACAAGTGCGCCACTCGTGCAGGGTGAAGGAGTGACGCTAGGGACGCTAGGGAAAAACGTCGGTGGATGAGTGAGTGAAAAAAAAAATCGTCTCGCTTGCACGTAGCCGGCCTGTTTGCGATCGTTCGAGATAACAATCGATCAACACGGTAGATGGCAAATTGCATCAGACTGGTCGGGCTAATATGGTTATGGGTAGCGATGAGAGGTTCGGTTCCCTTTTCCCAGGGACATCCATTTACGGATGCCGGGATATACTTGGGAAAGTGGATAGAAGGGGATGGATTGCGCGCACGACGAGAATCACGCCATTTGAATATTTTATATTCTGGAGATTAGGCGTACTGCAATTATCCAGCAGGTGCTTTAATGTGGGACACAGAGTTTGTTGAGCTTCAAAATTTCATCAATTTTTGTCATTCAATCCAATAAAAAAACATTCCTCTTTCTAGTCATATTGTATCAAAAATCATATCCGTATTTGTTAAATATATTGTTATCCATCTTACTTCATGCAAAACAAACGGAAAATAATTCCAAGCACACACCCTGTAAATGCCGGGAGGGATTCTTTTTTCGAGCCGTATTACTGCATTTACCCAAATTCACCCTGATCCTCAAAGCCTGCCGGTCAACCGACAACTGTTTTCAATATCAATTACGTCATTTGCATATTTTAAAATTAGATCAACTTACGACCGCCCGGAATCAACCCCCGGGTTCGGGTGGCCCTCGCAAAAAAAGGAAACTTGTCACCGAGGGTCGGGCGACGTTTGAAGTAACCAGCATCTGTGCCGGGGTCGGGCCCAGGACATCATGGGCCCGAGGACCGTCGTTCCGAAATTCGTTCAGCGCACCAAACCGCGACCAGCCGTCTCCGTTTTCGGGCGACCGGCATCGTCAGCGCGAACGAGGAAAATGGGATCAAAAATCATGTCGTTGTAATTCAATTATGAACCATTCGTAAATTACCGACGTGCCGCGCTCCGTCCGTCGCGGAGGGACGCATCCCGCGGGCGAAGGCAATCCCGAAGCCTTGTTCAGCCGATCGTCCGAAAAGTTTGGCCCCCAGGTTGGGGTATGAATTTTTGAAAAGGTGTGCGCTACCTTTCCGGCCGTCCGGGTGACGATGAGTCAGGATTGGCAGGAGCTGGCGTTGCCGTTGGCCTGGGTTGGATTAATTTAAAATAACTAAAATTAATCAACTGATGAAGTAACTTTCCGAGCCCTGTGGCCGGTTGGCTTTCACGCTTTTTTATTTCATACTATTTCTGGTGTGTTCTTTTTTTGTTTGTTTGTCGTGCTGGGAATTATTTTGTGGTTGGTGCGGATTATCGGTCAATTCCGATCGGTTTGCGGAACCGTGGCCCGGCTCGTTACATTTATTTTTGATTGCGCTATTTTGTTATAAAGTGGTTTTTGCACTTCCGTGCCCGTTGCAAGTGGACCGGAATCGATGTGCACAATCAATTAACTCGGATGCTTTTTTATTTACAATTCATCAATCAGATTGGTCATTATCGGTTGGTGTGTACTGAGCGCAGTCGTGTGTGTATGTACAGGTGAAAATGAAAATTTATACATTTTAATGGTTTCCAATTGTGGGAAGCCTGCCTGCAACCCACTAGACAAAGGACCTTTTCGGTGCATTTTTCATGAGCAAAACTGCAACATGCCCTATTGGAGCGAGAAAAAAAACAGCAATACTTCCACAAAATGATACAGATGAGCAAAAAAGTGATTCAATAATTTTTAGAGATTCAATTATCTTTGTTTCAAAGATTCAGATTCATTCATTTAGCTCAAAGATTCTTTCAGATTCAATAATCTGAATCTCTGTTATCCAACACTAGTTTCCAGAGTTAAATGAATTTGTTTCACCCAATCTTGAAATCGTTCTACCCGTTCTTAAAATTTCATTTCCCACGCACGGTTTCCATACTCTGTTTAACGTGTCAGATACTATACATACTTCCAATAACGGAACTGCATCGTCTTGTTCGAGATCGATCTTATCGGCATTTTATAGCCGCTTCAAAAATGGGTGGGACGATTTCAATGTTGAGTGAAATGAATTCATATAACTCTGCGACTGTTCAATAATGGATGAAAAATGCTTTAAAAGAATCAAAGAACTTTATTAGAAATTGATGGACGGTGTCGCATAGGATGTTGTTCTTACTCTGCACATAACATCTCAATATCCTACTCTGCACATAACAAATGCATCTAAAGGTAAAAAATATGGCTAATGAACTAATACTAATACTAATTGACTTTGCAGTGAGTTTTGTTTCTATTGTTGCTGAAAACAGGATGAAGAACTCATTAAAGACTACAGTTGCCATAGATAAAATATCACTGTCACATTTATTCAGCGGCACCATCTGGTGAAGTTGATGTTGTAACTTTTTTTTAAAGTTGTTCACTATTTTCACAAATTTTCAAAGCTATTTGTTTTTCATTTATGACTTTTTCATACCTAACTGGGACCTCGACGTACACAAAATATAACTTTAATCGACACACGAATAGCAATACTAATAAAACCTATAACATTCTAAATTGCTACTTATTTCTTCTAAAAACCAACACAGACATTGAACTAGAACCATCTGGTGTGCCGATTTAAATCCTAAACCTAAACTTATATCAAACCACCACAAAGAAAAGAGCAACCTTGAGCACCATATGCAAATCTCGGTGCTGCTGCTTTTAGCATAATCACGGCACCCTCCGGATTGATGTCACGGTGCCTGCCGCTTATCGCTGTTTATCGAATTCCGATCGGCGCTTCAGCGTGGCGTGCGGAAGCAAGATAAATCTTTCAAAAATCAAATAACAAGTGCGCCACTCGTGCAGGGTGAAGGAGTGACGCTAGGGACGCTAGGGAAAAACGTCGGTGGATGAGTGAGTGAAAAAAAAAATCGTCTCGCTTGCACGTAGCCGGCCTGTTTGCGATCGTTCGAGATAACAATCGATCAACACGGTAGATGGCAAATTGCATCAGACTGGTCGGGCTAATATGGTTATGGGTAGCGATGAGAGGTTCGGTTCCCTTTTCCCAGGGACATCCATTTACGGATGCCGGGATATACTTGGGAAAGTGGATAGAAGGGGATGGATTGCGCGCACGACGAGAATCACGCCATTTGAATATTTTATATTCTGGAGATTAGGCGTACTGCAATTATCCAGCAGGTGCTTTAATGTGGGACACAGAGTTTGTTGAGCTTCAAAATTTCATCAATTTTTGTCATTCAATCCAATAAAAAAACATTTCTCTTTTTAGTCAAATTGTATCAAAAATCATATCCGTATTTGTTAAATATATTGTTATCCATCTTACTTCATGCAAAACAAACGGAAAATAATTCCAAGCACACACCCTGTAAATGCCGGGAGGGATTCTTTTTTCGAGCCGTATTACTGCATTTACCCAAATTCACCCTGATCCTCAAAGCCTGCCGGTCAACCGACAACTGTTTTCAATATCAATTACGTCATTTGCATATTTTAAAATTAGATCAACTTACGACCGCCCGGCATCAACCCCCGGGTTCGGGTGGCCCTCGCAAAAAAAGGAAACTTGTCACCGAGGGTCGGGCGGCGTTTGAAGTAACCAGCATCTGTGCCGGGGTCGGGCCCGGGACATCACGGGCCCGAGGACCGTCGTTTCGGAATTCGTTCAGCGCACCAAACCGCGACCAGCCGTCTCCGTTGTCGGACGACCGGCATCGTCAGCGCGAACGAGGAAAATGGGATCAAAAATCATGTCGTTGTAATTCAATTATGAACCATTCGTAAATTACCGACGTGCCGCGCTCCGTCCGTCGCGGAGGGACGCATCCCGCGGGCGAAGGCCATCCGAAGCCTTGTTCAGCCGATCGTCCGAAAAGTTTGGCCCCCAGGTTGGGGTATGAATTTTTGAAAAGGTGTGCGCTACCTTTCCGGCCGTCCGGGTGACGATGAGTCAGGATTGGCAGGAGCTGGCGTTGCCGTTGGCCTGGGTTGGATTAATTTAAAATAACTAAAATTAATCAACTGATGAAGTAACTTTCCGAGCCCTGTGGCCGGTTGGCTTTCACGCTTTTTTATTTCATACTATTTCTGGTGTGTTCTTTTTTTGTTTGTTTGTCGTGCTGGGAATTATTTTGTGGTTGGTGCGGATTATCGGTCAATTCCGATCGGTTTGCGGAACCGTGGCCCGGCTCGTTACATTTATTTTTGATTGCGCTATTTTGTTATAAAGTGGTTTTTGCACTTCCGTGCCCGTTGCAAGTGGACCGGAATCGATGTGCACAATCAATTAACTCGGATGCTTTTTTATTTACAATTCATCAATCAGATTGGTCATTATCGGTTGGTGTGTACTGAGCGCAGTCGTGTGTGTATGTACAGGTGAAAATGAAAATTTATACATTTTAATGGTTTCCAATTGTGGGAAGCCTGCCTGCAACCCACTAGACAAAGGACCTTTTCGGTGCATTTTTCATGAGCAAAACTGCAACATGCCCTATTGGAGCGAGAAAAAAAACAGCAATACTTCCACAAAATGATACAGATGAGCAAAAAAGTGAGCCGATGGAATATTTAAAAAAAAATGTCCGGATGCCAGCATCAAAACAAACCCCATTTGGGTGGGATTTGATCGGTTAGGAAATTAAAAGCCGCTGCTAAATTACTGTTTTTAAATGATTTCCGGTCGGGAAGGCACGGAAATGAGCTTATGAGCGTCGGTGTAGCCGGCCAGCGGTTTTTATATCGCTCCTTCCAGATCGTGGATTCCAACTGGATTATATTTAAAGCCGCTGTTCATCAATTTGGTAAGAAATGGTTCCAGTTTGGGAAGGGGTTTTGTAGGCCTTACAGATTATTGTAAGACATATTGTTTGTTTTGTAAGGCATTTTTATTTTTTTTTGTGTAAATTCAATTTTATTAGATTAATACAAATACACAGTTAATTGTAATCAACAAATGATGGCAATCATGGTAACGAGATGGTAGTATCATCCTATTAAAAAAGATCTCTCTTTGTTGCTGACACTTACGGTGCGATGGGTCGAATACTCCTTTGATGTAAATTGAGGTGTCAATTGACACCTAGAAGGCTTTTTTGACAATTGTGAACCGATTGGACTGAAATTTTCACCAGTTGTGCGACACCAGTTCTCAGAAATCTCAGAAGTTTACGGATTTTGAAATCTTTGAAAATCATTGATAAAACTGCGCAAAGATATAAAACTTTGAGTGAAACCCGCTTGTCAATATCTCTAACCGTTTTCGAGTTTTCGAAGCTCAAGGTTGCAAAGGTGTCAATTGACACCTGATTCGTTCGTTAGTGTTAATGCAAAAAGACAATTCAAATCGAACACCCAAAAAGCTGACCGCGAAAAAAATGAATTTGCATTTGAAAAACCCCGGAATCGCCAGTCTACTAGTCGGAGGCACGTTTCCAGTCTTGTCAAGGAACCGTTCCAGCTCGGAGTAAGGCTCTGGTGTTGGAAGTTGTGTAGGAATTCCGGTGACGGCAACAAATCCTCCTAAAAATTACCAAAAACCTTCGAGCTCTGAAGCCAATGTGTTATCAACATATCTCAATGTGGATGACAGTGTGGGCAAAAATAACCGTCAGTCAGTAAGAAAAAAGTTTGATGAATAATTAAACGGCTCATAGGCACAACATGAGTTTACGAACCCCTCTCGTTAATCAGTTCTGATGAAGCCCATAATAGTTATTTTAAAAACATCATGTACTTCAAATGTGTTTAGCTCCGGGAAAAATCATAAGTCAATTTATTAACAAAAAAATCGACATGCAAAAACAGTGAATAAAAATATATCATAAATTTTCCAAAAACGTGCTCCAACGTGCTCGGTGCTTGTCGGTAATAGCTAACAGGCTAATGCTGCCGTAACATCGTTAGCAAAGGGATCATCTTATTACGCTTGGCCCGCGGAGAACACACAAACTCCCCCACATAAGCTTAGAACCCATTAGCGTTAGTGTAGAAATAAAAAAGGGTACTTCGTTGGTCAGCACGAACGCATTGTGGTTTTGGATCGTCCGCTCAACATGGAGCAACCTTATTATGCTAGGATAAATTAGTCATAACACATGCATATCGAAACGGTAGAGGTTTCTCAAGAATTCAACTTTAAAATACAAACTGAAATAGAGTTGATTTTAATCAGTTTCAGATGTGCTGCAAATAAATAACTTGACAAATGCATTTTAAACAATTTCCTATCCTGAATTACAACCGCCCTAGGACGATTGAATCGATGCTCAGCAAACAGTACTTATCGTCAAGTAGCAAGCGATCAACCGCACCGCGATTGTTCACACTAAATTGGCCTTCTCGCCAGCACAAACAATCGTGTTTATTTTCCACAAGATTAACAAACATCAGCTGCCGGTCGAGCACGAGTTCGACACGGGTTACGTGTCGCACGGGAGGGGACGCCCAACGGTGGCACGACAAATTAAGCATCGTAGCTTTTCCCGCACCTCCACCAAACCGTGCTGTTTTGGTTGATTTCGGATGAATTTCTAAGTGAGTGTGTTTTCCGCTCTCCGTGTCTCAGGGCGAGCGAGCAATTTTCTCCGCACGACAATCTGTTCCCTTTCTGGGCACTGCTGGTTCGAAACTGGTAGCGGGTCGTTTTTTTTTCTCTCTCTCTCTCTCTCTGTTCGTTCACCCCACTGTGACACCACAGGAAGTGCGCCCTTTGCTTGATTGTTGTGATATCGAGTGATATCAAAAGGAAAGGGCGACACGGGCGCTACCCTTCGATGGTGATGCCTGCGTGATTCGGGCTGTGCTACCCTCTCGCATCGGGCACTTGCGTATCATGAGTGTCACTCTAATCGCCCTAACGATAGTGTGTTGATGATGATGTTAATAATGAAGAGGAGACACCCCGTGCGGAGTGGGTTTGCTAGTGTTTGTTGCTTCATCTTGGGCAACGTTAATCCTTCGCTCGTTTGGTGATAATTACTGCAAACCAGGTGGTATTGTAGACAATAGAATGGTATTTAAAACACAATTTTATAAGTATGTTCTTTTTTAATCATATTTGTGTACTATGTTTTTCAAACACCCGTGATACCGATAGAGTAAAAAGTATAAATAATATGTTAAAACTATTTTCATTCTGTTAAGAAAGAAAAAACGTTACCGCAATGCAATGAAACTGTTAATTAAGATAACACAAAGCCAAACATGAATGTTGAATGTTAATAGACCATTTTAAAACTTATAACGCGGTTTGTGAGCCAAACATTGATTAGTATTTCAAAACTAAACTGATAGCCATTTTACAAAAACGCACATTAAATACACATTAAAAAACATCATAAAGAAAGTGTTTATGCGTTGAAGGTGTATAAGAAAAGTAGTTTTAGATTTCAACTATATTGTTGTGAACTAATTCTAAAACCAAGTCCAGCAGTGTCAAAGACAAAGTGTTGATATCAATTGATAATTGAATCAAACATTGTGCTGCTTTGGAAATGAGTAAAAGGCATTATTACGCTTACTTCCTGTTACTTGCTATTGCTCAACGTTCTTTTTATATCTTCCATTACTGTTTTCGCTGACCTTACTATGGTACCTTAGGCCCTACACTTATAATAAAATTAAAAGTCATTTCATAGTTTATAATACAATTTATGATTTTTTATACTCATTTTTTTATAAAACAACTTTGGCTCCGTCTTATTAAATTCATGAAATTCTTTTTATACAGAAGGATATTGTTCTTTCAACATTGTTTAATTGTATGTCTAAATTAGTTAAAATTCCGTTAAGGTACAAAAGGTTAAGTTTTGATCTTTCATTTCATGTTTGTCATTGACAATTTGAAAGTTCGTCCTTATTTTGAACGTAGAAGTGGTTTCCTCATTGATGTTTTCATTACTCTGGTATTTTTTCCGGTAAATTTTAGAACATTGTTTGAAAATCATAATAAATAAAACACTATTTATTGAAAGTATACTTTGAAACCACATAATTGTAGGTGAGTTAGTACTTCGTTACGATGAAACCATCTAGAATCATTTAGCCAATCATCGGAAATGTTCTTACTTGAGATATGTCTTAAAATAGAATTGGAATAATAAAGCATGATAAAAAAGCATGATATGATAAGTAGCGTGTTGATCGAGTTTTAACAAGCCTACAAGCATACTAGCATTGGTGGTCATTGTATTCTACATCAACCGATAAAGTTAACATGCAATAGTCATGTGCACATTTCGTAGATTGCTAGAAAAATTATGAAAAACTGTGGCGTTACTATTTTGGAGAGATCACTATTAACGAGCCACATTTTATAACTTCCTGGGCTATAGCATAGAGAATACGAATCGATTACCAAACAAATTGCATCGAAAGATATAGAGTAGATAGTGGAAACTAATCGTGTAAAGAACCTTCTTTATTGCCTCAAAATTATTCCATGTGCCTATGCATAAAATGTCATAAGCACTCATTATCTTTTACCCCTCAATATGTACAATCAAAGATTCTTCCTGTTGCTCGTAGCACCGCAAATACCAATCCAACAACACGACCGCAGTATAATTACCGATCAAATCATATTCCTCTCTCTCTCTCATTCTCTTCCTCTCTCTCTTGTTACTGCTCTCCTACTGCTCGGCGCAACGGTATACCGTTCTGCAAAAGAAAGTGTATCGGGAAGTTCGCCGAACTCATGAAAACTTTGTCGCAACCAATGGCAACCAAACCGCTGGATGGTTTGATTTCTTTCGCACGTACGTCACGTGCGCGAAAAATATGCGAACACACACACAACCACCGTCGCATACGATCGATCGAATCGAAACGAATTTCGTGGTTCGATGGATGGTTAGTGTAATTCAATTGTTTCGAGCCTTCGCCATGGTTTCCTTCACAATAGTGGGTGCCCGAAAGTCGTCACACGTATTTTTAACACCAAAACAGGCACCCTCCACACCTTGGGTTGGCCGTCCTTACGCCCGCTCATTTGTGTGGAATTTATTTATTGTCTCGTCGGAATGTCTGCCATGTGGGGTGGGTTTCAGCGTGCCGCGTGAACTTTGAGCCGCGGCCGATTGGCAATCGGATGGTAGAAATGCAATTATTGGCTATTGGCAGGGCGCT
>KZ068194.1:37243-54608 GCA_002091845.1 Anopheles cracens
TAAAATTTTGACAATTTGACTGGAATAAAATATAGTGTAATTGTTTTTTTTGTCTGAAAAATAATTTTAAACATTTCTTAGTGATCGATCAAGTTATTTTAATACAAAATGTTCATCCAAATAGATTGCTTTAATTTTGTCTTTCATATTCTTAACTGTACTATTCGTTCGAATCTATCTCATCATGGCACTAGTCCGAACTTTCCGCACACGACATATGTACATAACCGTTTCGTCAGAAGTTCTACATGTATCGGCAACCATTCGAAGTACCTTTCGGGCTGTACCACCCAACCCTGTCGCGGCGCACGATAATCCAACCGAATGGTTTAATTCCATCAGCCCATCTTATTAACGACAAAAATTCAATTTCTCCATTTTGCCATCAATTTCGTGTCTCCCGAATTGGGTGCGAATGGCTCGGGACATAATTTGTGCACGCTTCATCGCTGATGACCGTTAATTTCGGCCACGTGCCCCCAGGCCAACTGGTCGAATTAACTTGTTTTTCTTGCTTGTTTTTTGGGTGTGTGCGAGGGACAGCGACGCGTTCGACGTCTCATATGGGTGAACATTTACCGACACCATCCAACTCGCACCATCGACGTGCGCTTGATCGAAAAAGGGTCCGAGAACACGCCAACTACCTCGGAAGCGCGGTGAAGGCATCCGTACGCCAATCGAGGCTTGTTGCGGCGGCCGGAGTGATTTCAGTAATTTGATGTTAATTTTTCATCACGGGAAAAATCGTCATTAATACACAGGATGTTCCATCGGGCAGTGGCCGAGTGGGCAACAACAAAAAACCCCGGCATCAATCCTTCTGACATCCTACCACAACAACAGCAACAACAACCATCACCACAAAAAATGCACAGGACATTGGCAAACAAGCCTGGGCCCACCCGAAAACCGGACGTATCGCGCCGCGTCCGGTCGGGGCGATTGAAAATGAACCTCGAACGGCCGGGGGAGCAAAAAATCACGCTGCGGCCGTGCTGGCGAAACGTTCCGCCACGGATCGCGCACGGGCGCGTGGGCACGCGAATTCCTCGCGGTAGCGATATCGTAATGGAAAGATAAAAATTGTGAAAAATTAATTTCCTATTTGCGTGAATAAATAATGAAATTAATTATAATTCATATAACTTGCTTTACGGTGATCCTTCGTAGGATTAAACTCGGTCGAATCGGGAACCACCCGTGGGAAGGTTCAAGTGAGCCTAAAAACCCGGCTTGCGTAGAGTGAAAGGGTTTTTTCAGCACTTTTCAGCTCCAGCCAACCATTGAATCAGTTCATGTTGCGTCCACCAAAACACTAATTTCCATCAACGATTTGTTACGCTTCCGTGAAAGAAATGAGTGTACTTAAACGTAGTTTTTTGTATCTCATTTTCTCCCGTACAGATACCAGCTATTCCTACCACCCGGCCATTCACGACGAAAGCTTCGTGCGGCGGAAACAAAGGCGCAATCGGACCACGTTCACGCTGCAGCAGGTTTGTGTTGAGGAAGCTTTGTGGTTCGCTCCTCCAAACTGACAGAAGTTCTTGATCTCGATTTGTCTCCTTAGCTGGAGGAACTGGAAACGGCGTTCGCCCAAACTCACTACCCCGATGTGTTCACGAGGGAGGATCTGGCCATGAAGATCAACCTTACGGAGGCAAGAGTACAGGTAAGGTAACATTTAAAATCAAAAGCAATGTTTTTTGTACTGCGTGTCTCCCGAATTGGGTGCGAATGGCTCGGGACATAATTTGTGCACGCTTCATCGCTGATGACCGTTAATTTCGGCCACGTGCCCCCAGGCCAACTGGTCGAATTAACTTGTTTTTCTTGCTTGTTTTTTGGGTGTGTGCGAGGGACAGCGACGCGTTCGGCGTCTCATATGGGTGAACATTTACCGACACCATCCAACTCGCACCATCGACGTGCTCTTGATCGAAAAAGGGTCCGAGAACACGCCAACTACCTCGGAAGCGCGGTGAAGGCATCCGTACGCCAATCGAGGCTTGTTGCGGCGGCCGGAGTGATTTCAGTAATTTGATGTTAATTTTTCATCACGGGAAAAATCGTCATTAATACACAGGATGTTCCATCGGGCAGTGGCCGAGTGGGCAACAACAAAAAACCCCGGCATCAATCCTTCTGACATCCTACCACAACAACAGCAACAACAACCATCACCACAAAAAATGCACAGGACATTGGCAAACAAGCCTGGGCCCACCCGAAAACCGGACGTATCGCGCCGCGTCCGGTCGGGGCGATTGAAAATGAACCTCGAACGGCCGGGGGAGCAAAAAATCACGCTGCGGCCGTGCTGGCGAAACGTTCCGCCACGGATCGCGCACGGGCGCGTGGGCACGCGAATTCCTCGCGGTAGCGATATCGTAATGGAAAGATAAAAATTGTGAAAAATTAATTTCCTATTTGCGTGAATAAATAATGAAATTAATTATAATTCATATAACTTGCTTTACGGTGATCCTTCGTAGGATTAAACTCGGTCGAATCGGGAACCACCCGTGGGAAGGTTCAAGTGAGCCTAAAAACCCGGCTTGCGTAGAGTGAAAGGGTTTTTTCAGCACTTTTCAGCTCCAGCCAACCATTGAATCAGTTCATGTTGCGTCCACCAAAACACTAATTTCCATCAACGATTTGTTACGCTTCCGTGAAAGAAATGAGTGTACTTAAACGTAGTTTTTTGTATCTCATTTTCTCCCGTACAGATACCAGCTATTCCTACCACCCGGCCATTCACGACGAAAGCTTCGTGCGGCGGAAACAAAGGCGCAATCGGACCACGTTCACGCTGCAGCAGGTTTGTGTTGAGGAAGCTTTGTGGTTCGCTCCTCCAAATAATGTTTCAAACTAAAATCGATGCAACTTGGGTTGAGGCAGGCTATGAGATATATTATGGAGAACCTCAAGCAATTATTGTAATCAAAGCATGCTTGTGAAAATAAAATAAATAAATAAATAAAAATAAATAAATAAATATAGTTCATTTTTGAAGAAAAATACAAAGACTGTTCATTTAAAACACTTGTCCGAACAGGCAATAGGCATCAAAAGTCATACATAGATCTGGAATAAAATATAGTGTTAATGTTATCTGGCCATGAAGATCAACCTTACGGAGGCAAGAGTACAGGTAAGGTAACATTTAAAATCAAAAGCAATGTTTTTTGTACTGTTTTCATCACAACGCAACTTTGGGAACAATTAAAATACATAAAGTAGAAGCATATAACTTCGCAAAGTGTAAATAGTTTGGGCTTGTGAAAAATAGTATTGCATCATGCCCGTTGAAGACATTTTAAATGGGTTGAGAACACGTGATTGTTAACTTCGGTTACACTTCTTTGCAAAAAAGTGGCTATTGGAGTGCTCTGCAAGAAACACTGAAACATGGAATGAATTTCAGCGTCTATTGAGGAGTCAAACATTGAATTAATCTAGGTAATAAGTTTAATGTAGTCATTGCATAAGGCCATTCCTCATAAGGAATAAGAAGAAGCGTAAAGTGTTAACTTCTTCCAAGAAGATGAACATTAAATTATACATCAAATAGCTCCTGGTGCCACTTTTCATAAGGTCACAGCTTAGATGACGACGGGGCTAGATGAATTGCATGTTACGCATGCTACGAGATTGTACACGGAGCATACATTAGAATTCATGGTTTTTATTATTTCATTTCATTTACTCAAAATCCATTATCAATATGAGATTAATTGGCTCTATATTTTATTACATGAGTTCCATTTATCTTATTCCATGTACTGGCTGAACGAAAAGTAGTCAAGAGTTCTTTTGGACCTTCAGAATAGAAAACTAAAAACCAAATTGAGCAAAACGTCCAGTCACTAAATCCACATTTTCCCCATTTAATCAATATCCTTAATCTATGCTTCTTTTACAAAAAAAGTTGAGTCCTTCCAGAGTAGAGCGAGCATCTTCATTTCAAGATAATATTTTCAAATTCATATAAAACACAATCGGTCCAGCCTTATCTTCTCCGTCACGCACTGGTAGCCGTCCCGGGGTAGAAAGTTAATCTAAGTAAAAGCCCACTCGTTGAAGACACCATTCGTCAGCCTACAACGCACAGCACTCCCAATGGCTTATGACAGCCCACTCAAACACACTTCCCAACTGACCCAGCTAGAAGAGCAGGATAAAAGACTCAATCCCAATGCAATTGCCAAATTTTGTTAGCTGCACAAACTATTCCGCCACCGTCGTGGAAAGACGCCACCGTTTCTTTACCGCCTGTTCCCCACGGATGTCACTTGCGACGCTGCAATCAACAACAACAAAAAACTCTTCTCTCCGCTCCTTCAGTTTCAGATCATTTTGGCTTAATCCACTCTGCCACGTGGAGAGTGCGGTGCAACAAGAAAAAAAGCATACACACACACATGAGCGAATGAAATTACCTCAAATTTGTGGCAGCTTGTTTGGTTAAGTAGAGCTCAGTCCTCGTGCCGGGCGCGATGGGACGATGAGATCCAGACCAAAACGTCCGGGCCTGCATACGTTAGCCACACCCGTAGTCCACAGGAACGCTCCACGAAGATCTTCGTCTCCGTAATTCACTTTGTACGCTTCGCTCAAGTTCATAGCCGTTGACAGGCGTCCCGCGGAGGAGAGTGCACGCGCGAAAGAGCGGAACCGAACATATGATGTCAGCCAAACCAGTCTGCATCGGTATTTCCGGGCGGATAGTTCATATCTCCCGTGGTATTTGCTAACCAGGAAAAGTCGAAAGAAAAGATCTCGGATGGTGAAGTCAAACAGGAAAAAAACAAAACAGACGCAAACACAAAAACCCGAAGGAGTCCTGCAGCAAAGGGAGTCCCGATGAAGGCACTCGACTCGCTTCCATCGGAACGTGGGGCTGGCTGTGGAAACGTAATTCCACGTGAAACCGTGAAACTACGAATATGTGCATATGTGGAGTCGCTTTTTGTAGCGGTACGATTTTTAGCACACCTTGTCCTTACGGGACGGGATTTTGATGACAGCTCTGTGTACTTGACTGTCTGGCGGATAGCGGACTCGTTGAAACTGGCTGACTACTCGTACCATGGCGGTGGGTTCTAGAGGATTTACCCACCGTGTGGTTCGTCCTTTTTCCCACCACCACCATGTGCACGTACGTGTGCTGGACTTAGTCCAGCCGCATTAGAAACAATCTGTAGCCGGGAGTGTTGCGATACTCGCGCCAACACCGGGGACGATCTCTGACAGGGAACAATCTCCGTCCCTCTCCACGGCAGGCGTCGGACGATTCGGTAAAATTTAATATTGCCTCGTAAATCCCGTAATCCGATAATGTGATGCAATAAAAATAAAAACGACTCCGTCAAATTGTCAAAAACATATCTTAAACAAACTGCACAGCTGCAAAAAATGTAATATTCCGTAAATTACTATATTTAAGTAAGACTAAGAAAATTTGTCATGTTCAGATGAGCATATTTCGAATATATAGTTGAACTGATAGCATAATAGAATTACAACTGTTAAAAAACATAATTCTCTGACTAAAAACATACAAAACATCGGAGTGTTTCTAAGCAACCTAGTCTGATTGTATTGTAGCAGAAATAGAAAAGAAATTTTAAACATTTAAAATTTTAACACATACAAGATATACTTATTACAACCACACGATAAAGATAGAATATGACACAAAAAATGGCTAAACCTGGAATGGTTGGAAAGTTAGAGGAGAAGAACAGAGTATGTTAGAAGACAACGTGAAATCGCACAGAGCATATTATAGTAAATTTACTTATTACCTCACATTGTCTAATAATTCTATCCCGGATGGAATATAATTTCAGATGGAATCCTGAATCCTTTGTATCCTTTGTACTATGAACATTATCTTAATATTCGAATTTTATAGCATTCATGGGTTAAGGTCATATTCTCTTTTATTCCTATGTTACACACTTCAACATAAACAGTACCTGAGAATGTTCTCTATTTCAAAAAGGTCCTAGGCACAATTTATGCATCCCTTCACAACTCAATCAAAGCCTCTGTGCGAGCGGCCACTCGTGCGCCAAGAAAATGCAGCCTTGGGTTTTGAATTTTTAATCATCCGAAAGGGTCAAACGAAGTGTGCGTCCCCTTTCTGTCGCGCTGTGCACATGTTGTCCCGGGTGCACGGCTAGCAGAGGCTAACTTAACACCTTTGCCGTATGGACAAGCCCAGCCCGGACCAGGATTTTCTTCTCGCAGGGACCAGTCGAGTCTCGAGACAGGCTCGAGGCTCCTTGGCCCCTTCTGGGCGAGAGCGTTTTCATTTACGATTCATTTACGCTACCATGAGTGAGTTTTCCCTTGTTGCTGTTTATTTAATTTTCCACCGGACGTGCTAAAGGTGAAGATCTGATGCTCTCTCGTTCTTGCTCTATCTCTCACCCGCTTACTCACAATCGTTAGTTACCTTTGTTCGTGCGAGATGAACATGAGATTTTTCTAAACCTTTTTCATTTTGTCTCCCACTTTAACCCCCTTTTTCACCTCTTCCTCCCCGACACCCGCTAAAGCCTTTGGTTCGCTTGGTTCGCTTGGCATAAAGCACTTAAAATATCACTCCTCACAAGAAATGCGCTCAAGTTGAAGTTGCTTCCCAGCCACCATTCCCTGCCCGACCGCTCGGTGGAAAGTTCACTTCATTTTCTGATTTGCACTCGGCGCTCTCAGACGGAGGCGACCTTCAATCTGCCACGGGGTGCGACAGCCTTGCCGTAGAGGACCCCGGCCCCGTCCGGATGAGAAGTAAACTTTGTGTAAATATAATTAAGCAACAATTGAAGAAACAATGGCGTGCAACACGAGCACGAGTGCCGAGGCTCTAATAGACCTCCGGGCTGCTGGGAAACCAGTGACAGTGTGCGAACGCGCGTGCTGAAAAGCGTTGAAGTAATTAAAGCTTAAGGTAAACATCAATCAGAGTTTCTGTTTCTGTTGTTCCGGGCGGCAATCTTGCTGGGAAGACGGGCGTGGATCGGGAAGCCCGACGGAGACATCCCGGCAAATGTTGCAGGGGCGCGCGTGTGTGTGTGTGCTGTGTTATATAATTACTAATCTTAAATTAATCAGACCGAGTAGCTGCGCAGAAGCTGAAGGATTTCCACTTTCACGGTTCAACAATTTCGCAGATTGTTGCTAATGATGCAAATAATTGATGAGCTTCAGCTGCCACCAGGAGCGCTGAGGACAGCATATCAGATTATTGTTTGAGAAATGCTTGAGATTTTCTCATTATGAGTATGTGCTACATTCATATTTTGTAAGGTATCTACAACAATCAGGATCGTTTACGTAAAAAGTGTTGGATAGACCTAAATGCTAGCTACCGCCAGCTGTTCTAGATTGCCAAATAATTTAAATATCTCTAACATTGCAAGTAAAAATCCAATCTAAAAATTAATTTTCGGCAATATTCAATTTGATTCCGTCACAAAAAAAGAAATCAACTATCTAAAAATATGACAAATGTTTCCTTTCTCATCATTCACTCACTGCCCGGAGCCAACGGCAGACCAATGCTTCCGAATGTCTCCAGAGAGTACCACTTACGCCGGTGTCAAGTTACAGCAAATTGTGCACTGGGAATTAGTTTCGGTTTTCGGCGAAAATTGGGACAATCCGTGACACCAGTTTACTTACAATCCCGTTCGCCTCCGTGCGCCTATACCACGGCTGACGCTCGGTGGACGTTCCGGCAGGCACCATGCCGTGCAGTCGGCACGTGGCCGAACATTGTCGCAATCCTAATTCGATTACCTTCTCGACACGATTGTAAAGGCGTGTCGTACGAAGAAAACCGAATCCTACTTGACGTGAAAACGGTTACGCAATTTATGACGGGTTATCGCATAAGAGTATCAGTTTGTCCAGAAGCAAAAAGGATCTTGTTTCAAAGAAGGCATCTTTATGGTGGGAAAAAGATATCGCCATAGAGTTTCTTTTTGTAACTGTCTCTACACAAAAAAATGGCGAAGAAAAACACTCGCAAATACGAAATAAATGACATCTCTAGCCAATTGGAGTTTGGAGGAAGTAAAATGAGTCAGTACGGAGGCAGAGCGCACAGCCCGGATTATGTATCCTACAAACCCCGCACAATAGGATTATCGTTTTGACGATTCTAAACCGCTGGTGTTTGCGTGAGGGTGCATCCCCGTGCACAGTGCAAACTCTCGCGGACGACGCTGGTCGAGTGGAGCCAATGGACCGGAATCGTAACAGGGATGGAAAAAGCCCAAAAGGGTTCCGAATCGGGAAAGACGCACATGTGTGATGTCATGATCCCGCATCCCTCGGGTTTGGCCGCGAGGATTGACGGATCCCTTTTGTTCGTGGTTCGTGGCTTGCCCGGCGGGTTAAACGGGTCGCGGGAAGGGTTGCACGAGCCGGTCACGCCGCCAACAGCAGCAGCAACAGCAGCAGCAGTTGCGAAAGGGGTTGAAATCCACATAATCTGTTTATACACCTATTACAGTTCGATGCTTCCGTAAGCACTTTTCACGAAAGACGAATGCGACGGACCCTTCGGGCGGATGAGTTTTTTTCGACTTTCTGCACTGAATAGTGTGTAGTCTTGTGGGTTAGCTCTCTGCTTGATTCTTTCATCCCACTTGTGCTCTTGGTTGTGGCACGGCTGGTGTTGGTACTGGTTTGGGCTTAGGTTGGTTATTTTCTGGAAGTGAACCGTTTCGATTTGGATTGATGGATTTTTGGGTGGTGTTTGGTGTTGTGGTTTCGGGCGAAAATATGTTTCGGTTATCGGAGCACGGAGGAGGAGATGAGCAGGTTGTAGAAGGGAATATTTGTTTTTCATTTTTTATACTATTTTTTATTTGGAAGTTTTGTTACTTTAGAATATATTATTGGATTAACAAATCGTGAAATTGATTTAAAAAAATCATACAAAATAGTTAAAACTTAACAAATCTATCAACAAACCAACTATTTTTATGCTTATAAATATTTGTGAATATTTTAAACTGGTTCCAGAACAGCAATTATTTTAAATTTTAAAAAATCCTTCATTTGACCCTAAATAAGATTTTCATACCATCATAAAATTTATGATAAAGTAATTGTATATCTTTTTTTTTCAACCATATTTGATTTAACCACAATACCCTCTACATTTCATAAAAAATTGCTACAATCATTTCATTTATTTAAATCAATAATATTTTTACGATTTATATTATGTAATTCAAAATGTCATAAAACAAGAACACATAATAATTATCAATTAGTTATGTGTATTTCAAAATTAAAACAAAGTACAGAAGAAAAGAGTCGTAAGCAAGAGTAAAAATAGATGATATAAAAATTTAAAAGATCATAGATATTATTTGAATTATTTTAGAAATCAAATAAACCCAGAAACAATTAACTAGTGGATCATTAGGACTTGGGCAGGAACATAAAAACTGAGTAAAAAACAATATCAACAATAAAACAATATAAAAGATGATACAGAAGTATAAATGAACTCAAAATTAGTTCTAGCGAGATCTTATGACTTGTTAACTTCTAGCTGCAGCATTAACTATCGAATGAAAGTGTGAGTTTGATATTTTCTGGTCAAAAACATAATTTATCCATGGGATGTGCTTGCCTGCGCGGAAGTTGATCATTGGCGGAGATGATGTAGGACCGCTGCCGGTGGTGGTGGTGGCGGTTAGTTGATAACTTTTCCGTCTCGCATCCGCCTTTCCCAACTCGTTCGCCGGATTGTTACCTTGTGAACGGGAGATGGTAAAGCGAAACTTCATAACTATGTTAATCCTATCCCTGCTGGCTGCGGAGAATGGGAAATTATTATCATTGCACGAATTTGCTCGTCTCGGAGGGTTTGGGGCAATGTGATTCATTCGGAGAAATTATATCATCCCCAATTGGACGAGCACACGCTGGAATATTTGATAGCCACAATGACGCGACTGATTCGCCAATGTAATCAGATTTGGGAATGTAGTTCGCAGAATTAATTAATTTCTTTTGAATTCACGAGTTTTCAGTTATACTTACTTAAATTTAAATTTATTAGAACTTTTGAGATATTTTTTTCTGTGTATCTTACGATTTTTACTTATAACAACTAATACACATATATTTACTCAATACTTTAATACCTAGATCTCTACATATTTGCGCTTTCTAAATAGCACTCCAGAGATGTCTAATGTTTTAATTACATTTTTACTCGATAATCTTAGAAATTGAAGCTATATGGCTCCCTAAATTATGTTTCAAGCTATTTGTACCATTGCTTGATAGTGATGTTGATAAACTAAATTCCACTTTACTATTTTCAAGTCACGTCCTTGGTCTAGTACTAAAATATCAGGGGCTAAACGGATCCGAAGCCCCAAATCCCTTGTTTGATTATCGAGTAGCGATAGCGGCGCAAACATTCGCCGCCCACCCGGATACCCCTCGGAAGCCCCCACTAATCCCGGCACGAGCTGGATTCATTCTTCATGGGCGAAAATAATGCGAAATTAAGTTGAAAGAAATGTAATATCTTCAGGGGCCCGGTTGATCGAATTTTTCCTTATGCAAATCCAGCTCCGTCCAACTGCCGTCCCCCGTCGGCCGTAGGAAATTGAAATTTTCGCCAATGGGGCCGAAATACGGCGAAATAATACGCTGCCACAATTAATATTGCAGCAATGAATTTGCTGCCGAAAACACAATTAACGAGCGTGCTGGAGCAAGGCATTGAGAAATTGAATTCTTAATTATAATTTCGCAAAAGTTTCGGTCGCAAACAGCGATCCGTCGATCGTGCGGCGTTCTCTCTCTCTCTCTCTCTCTCTGTGAGTTTGATATTTTCTGGTCAAAAACATAATTTATGCTCACTTTTCCGCATCTGATCCTTGTGGAGCTTTTTGCACGTTTTAAGGCTTTGACTGACAATAGGCTTCAACAGCGTGAGACTTAGATCTTACTAATCTAACGTTATAATCGTTAATACTTTTACTATGTTCAAATTTATCTGACTCAATTGATAGACATCAAGACAAAGTTAGTTAAGTTACAAATTAAAAGAATTAATTGAAAATATTGGATCAAACATCTGAGACCCTGAGACTCTGAGAAATGCATTTTAGAATTTACTAATTCTCTAATAATAATCTCCTGGCCGGATCATTGTATTGAATTGAATGATTTCCAATCTTTTTTATGCAAAATCTATTTTAAACAACTGAAGTTATTTGAATGTCTGAATGTTTGTATTTCTGCTTTTAATGAGTTCTTTTTTGCATTTATTTGCATAATTATTTATTTGGTTGCATTTTTTAATATTATAAAATCAAATTTATATCTTCGACAAAGTAGGTAGACCACTTTATCTCGCCTTACTGTAACAATGGCATTCTATTGTATTCACATCATAGGCTCAGCAGATTCACCCCGAAACTTCTGTTCCTGTTCAATCATCCAACCCGAAGCGAATGCGAAAAGGGTGAATCCACCGCACGAAATGTGCAATCCAGCCTGAAGAATTAGTTGGATCAAGTGCATTATGACGGTGGCATTGCTTGATAGTGATGTTGATAAACTAAATTCCACTTTACTATTTTCAAGTCACGTCCTTGGTCTAGTACTAAAATATCGTATTAATTTTTTAACAGTCGAATGAAATGAATTCAAGTTTTTCGATGTTTCTTCGCATTATTGAAAATATGTCATATGTTATTTGTTTGTACGTTATGTTTTTCATGTAGTAAAATGGAGAGGCTTATGTGTAACTAGCAAATTTAAAAGCACATTGCTTATTGCAAATCCAAAATTTCCTCTAGATGAATATATTTTAAGCGCATCATGGCATTGTACTTTTCATTTCAACCATGATCAGCTTCAAAAGTTTCATAATAATATAATACTCATAGTAATATAATACAATATTCATAGCAAAAGTTAAAATGTTTAGTAGCTACACAGTAACTACTTAGCAATGTTGAAATTATAAAAATGATTATTGCTTATAGATATCAAACAGTTTTTGAAATGTTTGCTATCTCCTCTCTTAGAAAGCATAATCTTCATGAGTTTTTATTGCACAAACAGTCATATACAGCTCCACAAAGTTCAACATGCACACGAACACACACCAACAGCAACCCTGCGCCATGATGGTTCCACTGGTTGTGGAAAATTTCATTTTATTGCTCTCCATTACCAGCAAAACGGGGATGAGACAACCGTGCCGTGCCTTGCGCAAAAACGAGTGTTGCATTGCATTGTGCGAACGAGACAAAGCACGGGACAATTGCATGCCGAGTGAGACGGGCGCAAAATTTAACGTCCATCCCCCCGACAACCGCTGCGAAAAGGATGAGTTTTGGCATTTCTTTTCGGTGCCGTTTGCGAGCCACAATAAAAGAACTGACACACACCACCACATCCTAAGACGGCAGACGCCTTAAGGCGCATGTGCAACGAAACAAAATGGAGAAGCGCCACACCAACACAGACGCACGGTGGTGCTTTTCCGTCCCTAACGAATCCTCCCGAGAATGGGAACTCTCAGATGGCGAGAGCAAAATAAAAAAGTAGCACAAGGATCCTCCTCTTCCTTCGGCTCCAGCGGGTCCGTCTCGAGCAACCCTGCTACTGAAACGTAATTTGGTAAAACCTCTCCCGGGCGTGTGCAAATCGGGTCCGGAACGAGCAGCGTAGATGTGTGTATAACATTTCGAATTCAATCAGCCAATTTCGTTCACTTATTGCACGTTTTGGGAGCCTCGACTCGGCTAGCCCGGCGCTGGAGCCGATGCCGAAGAAGGACAAGACTCCGGAGGCGAAGTCCTTCGGTAGACTTCATTTAGGGCCAAAGTGAATTTGCTTTCGGCCGGGTGGACCCAAGGCAAAGCCCGGCAACCGGCCCGACCGGTGGAGTGCAGGAAGTTGAGGAATTCAATTTGGTTCGTTATTTAAGCTTCTGATTTGGTAAAGAGAGCAAACGAATCAACGGGAACGCACCACACTGGAGCTTGTTCTAACTTTCGAGCCAAAGTTGATAACCGAAGCGAGACGGAGAGAAGAAGGAACCCGAAGCTCGTCAGATGTGAACTGCCAAATTCCGTTCGTAACAAGATCTATACTCACAAGACAAGTACAGGGGCGGCGGCAGCACATGGAGCATCCAATTTGGCAACAAATCTAATTCCAATTCCGGCATGTATGCGCGCGTGTGTTCTTTCTTCACTCTTGATTGCAGGTCTGGTTCCAGAACCGGCGGGCCAAATGGCGCAAAGCCGAACGACTGAAGGAGGAGCAACGCAAACGGGGTGGCAGTGGCGGCGGTGGAGACGGAACCGACTCAGCCACGTGCTCTATCGCACTCCGGTGTCGGCAGTAAATCTTCTTCCACTGGCCCGCCAGTTCGATCATGTGGGCTGAACATGCAAAACAGATCGGATAATTAAGACGTCATCATCATCCACAGCGGCATCCTTGCCTCTCGCTTCCTATTCCCCTGCGAACATTTCAAGAGAGCGAAAATACGTTACGACACGCATAATTTAACCTCCGGCCGGGAGACCGACTCCTTCCGGTGTCAGCCGTCTAATGTAATCGCGAACGTGTATGTATGCACGCCATCACCCCACCTCCGTTGTAATGCAATTAAGGACTTGCGCGCAAACTGTGGCACGTGGCGCTGCAAAAATGCTGATGCTCCCAGGCACTGAAGCAGCGGCGCCGGAAGTCACCTCCTGCAGTCGAGCACGGCAGGGGCCAGACAGAAGGAGGTCCTTCCCATTGCCAGTCTCCGTACGCAGTGCGGGAAGACAACACAGAGAGAAAGAGAGGGCTAGGAAAACAATAGAAAAGGATCGGTGACGTTGCAGCAGCCGCACGGGGCCATGAGATGGGCCTAACATTTGCCAAATATTGTCGTTAATTGTCCTGCCTACCGTGCGGTTCGGCCTGTTCTGGCGGGAAGGGAGCGAGCGTGCGTTACAAGGTGCTTGACATCGGACAATTGCACCCCTGAGGATGGGCCCGTTGTTCCGGTGACATTTAGACGTCCCCCTCGGGCTGGAGACGGTGTGATGTGCGAGAGAAGGGCAGAACGCAACGCTGAACCGAAACCCGCCGGGATCAAAGCAACCCGCCGTGAACACGCGGTGACATTCGAGTTTGACACATTAAAGGATCATCTGCGGGGTTGGCTCGCCGTAGGATCATTTTCGTTCTGCCGTCCGGGATATTATGGGAAAATTCGTATTTATTAGCCCCGAAGGTTCATTAGCCCCGTTTCTTCACAAGCGGTTTGATGAAATCTGAACAAATCTAATGAAATCATGGGAAAGCGTTCGACTGCACAATGGCTCCCGGTGCGTTTATTTGTTTACACGGAACGCTTTTGTTTTGCCATCACACAGTCTTTTGTTGCCCGCCCTCACTCGTAAGGGGCTCAACGCCCATTCACCTAAATGTGCCACGTGCTCTATCGCACTCCGGTGTCGGCAGTAAATCTTCTTCCACTGGCCCGCCAGTTCGATCATGTGGGCTGAACATGCAAAACAGATCGGATAATTAAGACGTCATCATCATCCACAGCGGCATCCTTGCCTCTCGCTTCCTATTCCCCTGCGAACATTTCAAGAGAGCGAAAATACGTTACGACACGCTTAATTTAACCTCCGGCCGGGAGACCGACTCCTTCCGGTGTCAGCCGTCTAATGTAATCGCGAACGTGTATGTATGCACGCCATCACCCCACCTCCGTTGTAATGCAATTAAGGACTTGCGCGCAAACTGTGGCACGTGGCGCTGCAAAAATGCTGATGCTCCCAGGCACTGAAGCAGCGGCGCCGGAAGTCACCTCCTGCAGTCGAGCACGGCAGGGGCCAGACAGAAGGAGGTCCTTCCCATTGCCAGTCTCCGTACGCAGTGCGGGAAGACAACACAGAGAGAAAGAGAGGGCTAGGAAAACAATAGAAAAGGATCGGTGACGTTGCAGCAGCCGCACGGGGCCATGAGATGGGCCTAACATTTGCCAAATATTGTCGTTAATTGTCCTGCCTACCGTGCGGTTCGGCCTGTTCTGGCGGGAAGGGAGCGAGCGTGCGTTACAAGGTGCTTGACATCGGACAATTGCACCCCTGAGGATGGGCCCGTTGTTCCGGTGACATTTAGACGTCCCCCTCGGGCTGGAGAAGCACAAGGATCCTCCTCTTTCTTCGGCTCCAGCGGGTCCGTCTCGAGCAACCCTGCTACTGAAACGTAATTTGGTAAAACCTCTCCCGGGCGTGTGCAAATCGGGTCCGGAACGAGCAGCGTAGATGTGTGTATAACATTTCGAATTCAATCAGCCAATTTCGTTCACTTATTGCACGTTTTGGGAGCCTCGACTCGGCTAGCCCGGCGCTGGAGCCGATGCCGAAGAAGGACAAGACTCCGGAGGCGAAGTCCTTCGGTAGACTTCATTTAGGGCCAAAGTGAATTTGCTTTCGGCCGGGTGGACCCAAGGCAAAGCCCGGCAACCGGCCCGACCGGTGGAGTGCAGGAAGTTGAGGAATTCAATTTGGTTCGTTATTTAAGCTTCTGATTTGGTAAAGAGAGCAAACGAATCAACGGGAACGCACCACACTGGAGCTTGTTCTAACTTTCGAGCCAAAGTTGATAACCGAAGCGAGACGGAGAGAAGAAGGAACCCGAAGCTCGTCAGATGTGAACTGCCAAATTCCGTTCGTAACAAGATCTATACTCACAAGACAAGTACAGGGGCGGCGGCAGCACATGGAGCATCCAATTTGGCAACAAATCTAATTCCAATTCCGGCATGTATGCGCGCGTGTGTTCTTTCTTCACTCTTGATTGCAGGTCTGGTTCCAGAACCGGCGGGCCAAATGGCGCAAAGCCGAACGACTGAAGGAGGAGCAACGCAAACGGGGTGGCAGTGGCGGCGGTGGAGACGGAACCGACTCACAGCTGATGGGCGACAAGGTATGTATGGGAGCTTTCTTTCGAACTTCCGGTTTCGAATGCCGTGAGATCTCAAACATGAATCGAAGGTTTGAACCAACATGAACCACTTTCTCTCTCTCGTTTCCCTACGCCAGCTCGACACGGACAGCCGAGACTCGAGTCCGGACATAACCGGTGACGCGGATGATGACGACATGCGGAGCTCCAGTGTGCCGCCGATGAGTCCCCGGGTCGATTCGGAACCGGAGCGACCGGGATCGTCAACGCAGCTCAATTCGGCCCACTCACTGTCGCAATCCGCCTCCAACAGCGCTGGAACACCGTCGCCAGGTTTGAAGTGAGTTTTTAGTACTTTTTAGTACTTGAATTAGTACATCTAATTTAAAATCGTTCATGCAGTGTAATGCGCATTGCATGCCTCTCAGGCGTTTAAGATTTTAGGAGAGATTTTAATTTTTGTTTCCAACAATGCTCATTGCAGATACGCTGAATATTCCGTGCCCAGCCCCGCACCGTCCGCGTCGGCCGACTCACCAATCGAGGTCGGTGGTCCAATCTCCCTCACGACGAAAACACGCGGTGACATTCGAGTTTGACACATTAAAGGATCATCTGCGGGGTTGGCTCGCCGTAGGATCATTTTCGTTCTGCCTGTATCGTATGTTTCACGTTGAACTTTTTATAGCGAACGTTCGAGACAAAGAATGTTGTTTTAATTACTCTCGCAATTACACTTCTGTTTTATTGCAAAATCTTTTTTTAGAAATTGAACAACATACATTAAACATCCTACACGGTAAAACTTAAAATAATCGAAATCTCGTCAATTTCATGCATAAGTGTTTCATTAAGAGCCAAGAAGACATTTTACTTATAAGGAAAGGATATATCTTTCTCGTTATCAATAAAATCATACAAAACAAGTAGTGCTTATGAGGTCATTTTTTATAAATAAACTAGAGGAAAAGTCAAACATACCATTGGAGCATTTGAATTATTTTAATGAAAAAATAGAACAATTTATGTGAAAATTTGCGAATTAAATGTACAGATTTATTTATTTGAAACGTTAATGGCCTTAATGTAGGTCTCAAAATATTTAAAAAAAATCATTCCGTATATTGATTACGTATCATCATCATTCTACCGTCTTTTTACTCTTTGTCAACGTGCGAAAACCAAACTCTAAATTAGCCCAACAACAAGAGAAACCGAATGATGTAATCATCAAACATAATACAAAAACTTGTAGATAAAACTACAAGAAAACTTGTAGAAATAGATGATCAAATACAAGGGCGATCAAAAACCGTTTGCTGTAACATCAGTTTAAGATTTTAAAATAAAATTTTACTAGTTTCGTTGTGTT
>KZ068194.1:65842-88100 GCA_002091845.1 Anopheles cracens
CCGTGGCCCACGTGTGTCGAGCGTTTCCTCACACACTCTCTCTCTCTCTCACACACACATTTTTACAATTCTCACCGGAATATGTTTGCGTTGTGTTTTGCTCACCGTATCAAGCTAATACCCACTGAAAGGAAGCATCCGAGAGCACGTGCTGCTCATCCACAGGCTCATCCACTCCGCAGGAGGTCGCACTCCGGAGCAGTGCCAGTGTCACAAACATCACTTTCACGTCGTGAATTAGTAAATTGCGAAACATTACTACCATCTCGGCTCCACCGTCGGAGCTAAGGAGGCGTGTGTTTTTTCTTCTTCTTCCTGTTCTTCATCCCACACGTTTCTTTTTTCGCGTTTTTTCGCGTTTCCCCAGCACGTTTCGCCACAAGAATCCATCAAGCGACCGAGTGTTGCGTTTGCATACCGGCCAAAAACAAAACGGTGCGATGCGCCCGACAATCATGCATTTTTGATTGCCGAAATGAAATAAAATTCAGTTTAGCCCATTTTAATGCATTTCGCGATGGGAAGACGACCGGGCGCGCGCGCGCGCGCGCGACGAGTGAGCATAATTTTTCTCCGCGCCTGGCCCAACTCCGAGGTGGTGATGGTGGGGTGGGGCGGCCGGGTGGGTGGTGAAATTATGACTGCAGAAGCTATTTCGAAGCTAAGTGGATTTTGGCCAATAAAACCTGGTAATCCAAGTTCACGAGGGAGGCGCCGGCCGCGCGGAGTGGTGGTTGAATTATATTTTTTTTATTTTATTCCACCGTTCTGAGAGACGCCGTGCGCCACAGGACGACGCCAGGACGGCTTGCCCCGTGTGGTTTTGGGTAATGCATATTCTAGCAGCCGGCTAAGGTTTGGCGATGGAAATGGAGCGGCGCAATAAGAAGCATTTCTTATGGCATAAAATGAGAGCATTACTGGAGTGTGTGTGTGTTTTATTTTTACTAACAAAATGAGATGGGTTTTTTTCTTCGATAAACTGCTCTCGGTTAAGCCATTTTGAAAAAATGTTTTACTGTTTGGTTTTATGGTTTGATTAAACGAAACTATTTAAGTTCATTTCATGTAATCCTTCATACATCTTTCAAGGCGAATATATGACTAAAGTATGGAAGTGCATTTTTGTGTTAATCACTATTCACTTGGTCTCATATGGAGCATATAATATGAGCGCCCGAGTGTATGCAATGCTCAAAATAAATTATCGTTCGTCAGAATTTCCTTTTGTGTATATGCAGTCAAGAATATGCTAAAAGGCAAAGCAAACCCACTTACAACTAATGATAATAACCATTTCAATATATTACAACGATTTTTCAATAACAACGCTTGTTTGTACAGACATTAAAAAAACTCTAAATAATACTATACTTAAATAACTAGGTTAAATAACTACTATACTTACTTTATCATACAAATCGAGAACCTTCTGAATTGGGCAGATCAATACAGGTTGAATCGCCGCAATCACATCAAGTCTTAAAGCATAAAAATGTGAAGAAATCGGCACGCAATAAGAAGCATAAGCAAAAACATCAAAAACTGAAATTGTAGAACAATGTTTACGGCATTCGATCAAGGATTTAGTAACACTTTTAACCGTCGCGTCTTTGCATTCAAGAGATGATGTACATGTTTCCATATTTTCGTCATGTTGCGCTTTAATATTATTTCATTGAATTAATTTAATTTGCAAATAAACTAATCATAAAACTCCTATGATATGTTTGAATAGAACTTCATGATAATAACGAAGGATTTTTTGTTCAGAAAATGTTTAAGTCTCAAGTGAATTAATTAAATTGTTTTATAAGATGTAAATTAATCATTACTCGAAAATGTCCTTGTTCAAAACATCAACTAGACTGTACAATAATTTCAAATGCTTAAAAAATAACAAATAAAACATGAAATACCAGAATAACGTTATATTTTTGACAACCTGCGTTTAATTATTTTGTACTTATTTGTTGATGAATGTGAGAGATTTTTTTCAATATATTCTTTCATAACGAAAAATCATAATTATTGGAACTGCAGCCATAATTAGGGTTTCCATTCATGCTAGGACAGATAGCATCGGTTGAAACAAAAAATAACTAAACATAATTATTTCAAGTTTTTTACAACGAAAATTGTATTTTAGGTTCAATAACGACTTTTATAAGTAGCATAATGCTTGGAGCAGTGAAATATTTACGTATTCTTTTTTCACAATTCAAAATCACTGCCTGTCTTGCGACAAAATCTAATGCAATCAGAAATCAGAACGTACCATTACCATTTTATTCTCTTTGCTTTGCGCAAACGCTTACGTTGAAGTGAGCGTGGAAGTGAGTGGAAAAGAAAAAAAAACTTACACATACAAACACAAAATCAGGTCATGAATAAGAAATTAAATCATACTTTTTGCATCGGCACCGGGTGACATCCGCCGCACGAACCTCGTGCGCAAAAATCGAATCTAAAGCGAACGAAACAAAAGAGTGACCTGGGAAACAAAACACGGAATGAAACAGGAGTCCGAACAGAAAAAACCCATACCACAACCGATTCCGTGTGTTTGTGTGTGCGCGCGGGAAAGTGGGAAAAATATAAATATATTAGACACACAAACACGGGCGCTTCGACCGAGGGGGTTGCTGCGGATCGACGAAAAGAAGAGTGAGAAAAAGGCAGGGTTCGACTGTAGAAATCGACGAAAAACCATCCATAACAAAGTGGGCGGAGTTGATTGTACCGATTGCCGTTGCCCTCGCTCGGAAGGGGAAAAAAGGATTCTTGTCGCTCGTCCTAGTAGCCGTCGACGAAAAAAAAGGTGCTGATTCAGAGATATGAGTGTGCTTGGCAAAACAAAAACAGAAGCGTACATAAATGGCTTTGAATCTGCAAGAAAGGCTAAAATAACAAATCGTGCTGAGAGGAAAACATGGCGCGCACACACACACACAAACAGCAGAAAAAAAACATGAAAGTGAGTATTCTTTCAAAGGTCGGACCAACCTTTCCTACGAGTGTCTCATAAATGTTGCAGTGGAGTAGCGAAAGCGCCACGGACCAACTAGGAGCAACAAAGAAAGAAGAAAAAGATCCGGGCGGAATAAAATTATAATCCGAATGAATACATTTTTATCATTTTGTGATTACTTTCTTTTCCGTTCCATTCATTTTCATCAAAACCAAATCCGCGTATTAGCTTTCGCTGTATTGCACTGTTGTTCGCGGGCTAATAAAATGAGATATTTGGGCGTTATAATGGAAGCTTCCTCGACTGACTGGTGGCTGGAAGAACCAAGATGAAACATTGAGTTTTGTGTAGTTTTTATGGTATCTCTTAAAATTTGAGCAGCTTTAATGATGAAATTTCGAACACCTTTGTATAGTTAAATTTCATCATATTTTACCAACTTCAAAACAATTACTCTTTTCTAGAATGCTCAATGCAATACAAACATAGCCTGTAAGACATCAAAACAAGTTATGCCAGTCTTTTTGCACGTTTTATGACAATACAATCAAGTTTTTGCCCTCAATTTATCGATTTTATCCTATAAAGTAACATTTTTCTGATGGTTGTGAAATTTTGCATGATGAAAACAGAATTGAAAAACAGACATGAACGTAGCAGTTAGCATTAACTTGATATTAAATACTATTTTAAATATTAGATGTTAATCGATAGTAAATATTGTCTTTATTTGCTCAATTGCTCTTTATTTTTTATTTTGCGCTTTATTTGCTGCGGAACGCTATTCGATCTAAACTACCATGTTATACCAAACTATTTAGCCATGTACTAAAACCGCGTTTGTACTAATAACTACCGTCCACATTTGACGTTTTCTAACACCTATCATTTTATCCTTACCTATCTGTCTTTTAAGATTTTAAACAAAAAGACAATAATTGCTGGCTTACGGGAAAAAACATGGACTTTTGTGTATTGTTTGTTTGATGCAATATACAGCTTAAAAATATTAAAAAAACAACTATAAAGTATTTCAGGTCCAGCATATGCAAGATGTCAGCATTCTGGTGTTAAAATTGCTTGTAGTGGTGTGGATGTCAAAATTATCCTGTTGAAACTGATTAAAACTTTTACCTGGCAATTTTATAGGTATTATGACGATACTTTTTGCATAATGATGTAGAATAATGATGTAGAGTTGACTTAAAACACAGATTTCGCATCTCAATTGCGTTCGAAGTTTTGTGACACTTGTACAACATTCGTGCCGAGTATCAGATTAAGATAAATAGTGCCATCGCACCATGTACCCATGGTCCATTTGAAGTGTGATTCCGTCTGATTGATTTCAAATGATCGATCGACTTATCCAGTATCCGTGCGGAAGCAATCAGTGAGTCAAGGGTAGAGGAAATTCTCCCAACACAACCACCATTGGTCACGCGTGAAAGAGCAGCGGTTCTGGACAGTATGAGTCATCTTGAATCGCAAATGAAGCAAACACATCTTAAAGACAGTTAAAGGACAACTCGCTATGAATGGAGACCGTTAAACATCAAGACGGTACCCATCAGCCACGGGCAGCTCGGTTATTCCGAGTGATTCGTAAATGAAATTGTATTCACATTTATTCAAATCAATTCGATACCAACGATGGCGGACGGAAAGTCCCCCAGCTAGCCAAGATTAAGTACCACGCTGGAAGTGGATTGCGTGCGTTTGATACGCAAGAGATGCTCCACTTCGCGAGGCCTGCGACTTGGAGAACGTCCCTAAGCTCACGGCCTACTCCGCTTCGCCTCTGACACGATTGGTTTGGTGAATGCATTAATTAATCTTAATTATGACTAATAAAATTTGTTCATCATCCGAATTAGCCGATACTGAACCGAACCCGCCCGGAGGTTCCCCGTGTTTCCCACCCTTTCGTTGGGGGGCGATGGTTAGCCCTAAACGAGCCTGCCAGTGTGCCTCAAAAGGGGCGGCAGCTAGGCAGAATTCTAATCGACGCTCGCTTCGGCCGGGGAACAAAATGTCCGGCGATCGAACAATCAAACCGAGCACGAATGACGGCGGGTGTGAATGAGCGATTCGCGATGCTGCTGCTGCTGCTGCTGCCGTCTGTCATGGCCGCGAAAGGGGCACCAATTGAGTGATTCGAGGGTTGACAGATCAATTAGTAAGCATGCCGTCGCATACCGAAGACCGGGGTATTAATTGGCGTTAATTAATTTATTTTCATCTGCGTTTGTTTTGCATAAGTGCTCAATTCGATTGTGTTCGGTGCTCGAACTCGAGGATCATAAAGTGGCTCGCTGTTGCACGCAGCACGTTTGTCGCCGGGTGGTTGAGTAGGTTCGGCAACTACGAACTGAACTTAAGGCAGGCCATCTTTTAAATACATCGCGTGCTTGTCCCATGTAAAGCTACTTACGATTTGCACAATTTTCTTAAGAATCAAGCTATTGAACAATTTTAATATGTGTGGCAGTTTTTTAAGTAGTATTATTCTCGTTTATTTTATGAATATCTTCTCAGCAACAGACTTATCCCCTTGATAAGTCCGCTTGACAAGGGAGAAAACTCATATGCTTTCAGCCCAGTTTTCTAACCCATTTTACACTCATTATACCAAACAGAGCAGACTATTGAACAGATGAATATCTTTCTTAGCAAAGCCAACCAATTAGCCAATTCGTATGTTCATCTAAATAAGTAAATATAAATCTAATACGATATGGCGAAAATTGATAATATATCAATAAAACATGAACCAATCATATGAAATTAAACAAGAAATGACATTAGAGTCAAATACAACACATTGCATAAATCTTCATCAAAACATAACACAAAATGAAAATATCACACGAGCTATTGAAAATAATGAATGCTTCAAATTTCAACATTAAATACTCAATTTTAATGTTCGTTATAATATAAGAGTGTGTAGGGAGCGTGCGTGTTTATGTCTGGTTAAGCCAGTGGTTTGGTGGTAAAAGAGACCGTTTTTTTTATTTTCAACTTATCAGCTAACTTAACCTAAAATGACATGACATATGACATATGGTTGCTCTAGAAGATATATTAAAAACGTTCTTTACAAGTTTTTCAAATGATATGTCATGATCGAGTCAAAAAATTTAAGGTATTAAGGTTAAAAAGCGAATGTAATCTCTATATGTGTATATTCACCATCAATATTTGTCATAAGAAATAATATTACACGATTGTGTACACACGAAACTCGAACAATGTTCTACTTTTTAGTTTTTTACAATTTCGAACGAAATAAAAAGGAGTAGTGGTGTGGATGTCAAAATTATCCTGTTGAAACTGATTAAAACTTTTACCTGGCAATTTTATAGGTATTATGACGATAGTTTTTGCGTAGAATAATGATGTAGAGTTGACTTAAAACACAGATTTCGCATCTCAATTGCGTTCGAAGTTTTGTGACACTTGTACAACATTCGTGCCGAGTATCAGATTAAGATAAATAGTGCCATCGCACCATGTACCCATGGTCCATTTGAAGTGTAATTTGAGCAGCTTTAATGATGAAATTTCGAACACCTTTGTATAGTTAAATTTCATCATATTTTACCAACTTCAAAACAATAACTCTTTTCCAGAATGCTTAATGCAATGCAAACATTAACATCAATTCGAAATTTAAGTTGCTTCTCATGAAGAAATTTCAAAATTCCTTTTAGCTAAAGATTAACACTATAAGATAAAGATAAAAGCAATATGGTGCACGATACAAAATGACTTCGCAAATTTGGTTAAACCATTTCAAGACGCTCTTTTTTTAAGTAAAAAATCATCTTACAAATTATAGGTGTTGACGTTACCAGTAGCCTGTAAGGCATTGAAACAAGTTATGCCAGTCTTTTTGCACATTTTATGACAATACAATGAAGTTTTTGCCCTCAATTTATCGATTGTATCCTATAAAGTAACACTTCTCTGATGGTTGTGAAATTTTGCATGATGAAAACAGAATTGAAAAACAGAAATTAACGTAGCAGTTAGCATTAACTTGATATTAAATACTATTTTAAATATTAGATGTTAATCGATAGTAAATATTGTCTTTATTATGTAGGGAGCGTGCGTGTTTATGTCTGGTTAAGCCAGTGGTTTGGTGGTAAAAGACACCGTTTTTTTATTTTCAACTTATCAGCTAACTTAACCTAAGCGTTCAGTGGGACTTATGACATATGATTGCTCTAGATCGGTTGTTCTAAATGATATATTAGAAACGTTCCCTACAAGTGTTTCAAATGATATGCCATGATCGAGTCAAAAATTTTAAGGTATTAAGGTTAAAAAGCGAATGTAATCTCTATATGTGTTTATTCACCATCAATATTTGTCATAAGAAATAATATTACACGATTGTGTACACACGAAACTCGAACAATGTTCTACTTTTCAGTTTTTTACAATTTAGAACGAAATAAAAAGGACAATTTCTTTAAATTAAACATCATCACCTTTTCGTAGAACACTTTATTAGGTAGTTGGTAAACTGTATGTGTGGTTCAATGTTTAAAATGATGGTAAACAAACAAAAGTTTGTGTCAACGGCCTCATTCCGACAAATCGCACAGGTCGTGTTAAAGATGACTGTCCAATAGTTCGAAATTAATTTCAATCTTTTGTTTGGTGGGATCAACAAAATGTCGTTCACTAAGAATTGCTTAAAATATAAGTTCAACTAAAAGAAAACTACCAGCATGAACCTGCTGATGAAACTGTCCACAAACGTTTTGCTCTTGTATAACTTAATTGTATAACAATTCCCGCATCCACTACACATCCGTCAGCTTTAACACCTCGATCAAACAGGATCAAACCCGTTTTCTTGACGAAAACGAAAACTCTTCCTGCCCAGTCCACCCCAGGAGCGGCGAAATCTCAAAGGCGAAAGGTTTACGTTTTATTTGATTAATTATTTAACGGATTACGTGCGTTTGATGTGTTTTCACAGACACACGAGCACACATGCACGGCAGGGGCTTAAAATTTCCAACCCAAGCCCAGGGCCTACTTACCCATCGCACCTGGATCAATCGCACCCACCGTCATCGGTTCGGTTCGTGCTCTTTCCGTAATGAAAATCTCTGCCCACCCGGAGAACGAGAATCCCGATCCCGAGTCGAACCCGTGTGAATGTGTGCACGAGCTGGCGTGTAGCTTTATTGAATTAATAATTTTCCCCCACTGCGCCTGCGGGTGCTGCGGGCGGCTGGCTGCCGGGGAAGTGCGCGGCTGGAAGTTCTGTTTGATTATTTACATGGCGTTATGGAAGTATCCTTCGTCGGGATCGTCGGCAGCGGAAGCGAGAAACCCCAACTCGAGCGGGAACCAAATCTCGAGACTTGCCGACCCACCGATTCAAGATCGTCATGCCGGATTAGTCAGAGCCAACAAGAAACGTGGAAAACGCGCGCCGGACCGGGCCTGCATTTACAAGTTTCTCCCTTATCCGTATGCTAAAACATGTTTTAGCTAATTTGATTTCCCGGCGCCCGGCCTCGGTTCCCACCCACGGCAACGGAAACCAAATGGAGTCCGGGAATGCGGAAAATCGGATCCAACACTTACACGAACAGTGGGCCGGCTACCGACACAGAAGACACGTTCGCTTTACATGCTTCACCGGGCAAACTTATCCCTCCTTGATTGCACAAACCCATTAGGAAGAGGGTGTCCATTTTCTTCGCCCTGGCTCAATCCAAGCAACCGCAGCCGGCTCACACACATGCACACGCTCGGACACTTGCCCACACACACTCACACACGTCGGATTTAAAATGCAATTAACCAAATCACCGAGAGCTGACCAGGATTACTGAAATATTGATGAGTGGCCGGTCGGGTTGGCCGGTTTCTGCTGATCGGCTTTCGGACGAGCCCGGTTCTCGAGAGACAGATTCCGTCAGCACCGAGGCTGTGTTCGATAAATCGTATTTAGCAGGTGATGAAATTAACACCCCCAAAGGAGGCGTCTCGGCGTGGCAAGTTCGTCTGTCGGCCTATGTGTGTGTGTGTCTGGATTGTGCCATTTAATTAAGGAGCTCGCTTCCGCACACGGTAATTCGATTCCGACTTTGTGTTTGATAATTAAGAGCCCCTTTCTTCGTGCTTGTTTCAGACACAGACATATGCATACACATTTGACGCGGGGTTTTGGAAAGAAAAAAGTTTCACTCCAGCAGAATCGAATATGAAAAGGAGTGCAAAGTGCAAAGAGAGGAGCTAAAATCAAGCTAATTTAATGTTCTACAAAAAATACGCTTTCCCAAGCGTGGTGTGTGTGCGTGCCTCACCCGAAACGTAATTAAAACATGCTCCTGCCTCCCACCACCCACTTGCTGGCTTCTGGTTGGTTTGCTTTTGCCACGCTCGTAATTAGCCACACGTAGCAAACCGGTTCGCCGTGCCGTGTTTGAGATAAGAATTAGCAAATTAAACAGCGTAAATTACATCAAAAAGCTTGAGCAGCGCCCTTTCGAAAAAGCTTCCACGTGGCACGCGGCTGCGGTCCGCGGGAATGAAAGGAACAGGAACAAAAAAAAAGCATCACGTTCTCGTACTTCATCCTTTGGCTCGAGTAAAATCACGAAACCAAACACTAATATTTCCACAGAAGATTAAACTCTCCCGCCATCCAGCAGCGCTCATCCCGTGTGGTTCATTTAATTTGAATTTGAATTTCAAAAGAATATCAAACGCTCCATTTTCGTCCGCGCGGCTTCTTGTTTGACGTTTGCCACCGGTCGGTGTGTGTGTATGGGTGTGGGTGGGTATGTACCTTAACACCACACCGAAGTTGATTACAAATTCCTCGGAATAACCTTCAACCGAGCAGTTCTCATCAGACAGATAATTTCCTCGTGGCGTGGGACGTGGATGCGCACCGGATTTTTCCGACCACCCCACGGAGCGCTCCTTTCGAGCGAAAAGTTCGATCCGGAGAGGATTGGATTGTAACGCAATAACGCGCATCGTGCACTGAAGAGAGAGAGAACGAGTGTATTCGGCTGCCTCGTGCTGCCGCCGCCGGCAGGATGCTAATTCGATAATTGGAGATAGATTAGCGCTAATGAAATATGATCAAACGAGCAAACGGGGCCTTGTACCGCCGCGTGGGGTTACGCTTAGACAGTGGCGTTTTGCGCTGATCGATAATTGCGTTACATATCGGGAGAGAAAACTCATCCGGAAACATTCTGGCTTCTTCCACAGCAATGGCGGATTCCGACCGGTGCTGGATAATGGACAGCCGAGGACTACGCCGCCGTTGTTTCTGCCTCCGCATCTCGCTTCGCTCAGCTCGCAGTTCAACCCGCCGCTGTTCCCCAGCCTGAAAGGTTAGTACGATTCATTTTAATTCACAAACACTTTTGCGGTGCTAGACATTATGAGAGGAACGATTTTTATTTTTCGCTTGATCAATTCCGTTTAACTAGAGCTCTTCCTTTGTTTGAATGAAGTTTTGTTTTCCTTTTTTGAATATCTCTCAGACGAAACTATGACAATACTAAACAGGATGCCAAATACTTTAAGTCTTTAAGTCATGTTTTCCACATACATTTTAATGTATTGTATCTTGTGATGTCATGTTTTGTCTTGTTTTGTAATGCCTTAGCCAATCTCAGATAATAATGATGTCACAATCGGTAGAAAACCCTGGCAATTTGGTGGTTTGCATACGTCTAATAGCCGCTAGAAAGGCTAGTCTAAAAGACCGCTACAAGCATGACTTCGGTAGTTGTTATGCAAAAAAAAACATTCGAAAGTCCATCATAAGAAAATTAATACTACCTTCACTAGAGATATTTTTTCTAGAAAATTGCACTTGCATTAGCATACGAAATCAAAGTTTAGCTCGTTGGATTAGATTTAATATCGTTGAATGTGCTGGAAATGTGATCGAAACCTACCAACAAATATAATGATGTTACTCAACAGTTGTTGAAGATTATTTCACTTAACACTTACGGTCAAATGGACCGAATACTCCTTTGGTGCAAATCGAGGTGTCAATTGACACCAAGAGAGCTATTTTTGGCAATTGTTGACCGATTAGGGTGAAATTTTCACCATTTTTCACCATTGCTGTGTGCAAACTATTCTAGTTTTATTATCTGTTGGGTTTGTGACTCTACTTCCCCCTTTTGCTCCCCACTCTCATCAAGTAAAAATCCGCCGACGTCAAAATGTTTAAACCCTTAAACACTATACGTAAAATTTTCCGGAGCCCGAATTCCATGAAATGGCATATAGGGGCAGTGGTCCAGAACCTACGAAAAAAAAAACGATTAAAATTGTGGAAATTGCATCACTTTGAATATCCTTCATAGAGTCTTTTCATAGAGAAAGTCACGTTCCAATTGCAGAAGCTATGGAAAATCGTGTTAAACTTCTTTTTCGAGGTATAAAGTAAAACCAATCGTACAATTTTTCAACTTTATTAATTCTTTCGAAGAAAAATCCAATTAACGTGAAAATTAATCATTTGCCATATTATATCGTCGTATTGTGTGCATTTGTTTCATTTGTTTATTTATTTTAATGTGGAAATATGTGAGTTTTATATATTGTGAGTATTAGTATTGTGAAAAACTCAAACATTATGTTGCGACAAGCAACAAAACTTTCTTTGGCGCTTTCTTTAATCCCTCTTCAACGTAATAAATTGATCATGCATCAATTAAAAAACTTTCTTAGCAAACCATTATTTTATTTCGTGACGCTAAAATCACATCTTCTTTTCACCGCGTTTTGGATAGAAAGCGACTCTTTTTCAGAAATTCAAATCTTTCAGACAATAGCATACCAATAGATAAATCAATTGGCTACACACGCTAAACTAACTCAGACCTTAGTTAGAGATGAAAATAACAACTCTTTTCAGGGAGTTAACTCACTCTCCATTGGGATTCGAATCGATTAGTAACTCCTTTGGGAGTCGTTATAATCCAGCTCAAGTGAATTATTAGTCGTGTTAGGGATCAGCAGGGACTCCTAACAGAATCATGTTGATTCTATATGAGGAGTTAACTCGTTCGTTTCATTATAAATATTGAGCTCACTCGCTCACTCATACTCAGTACGCACAACACTAATTTAGACAAGCCAAACTATTAAAATATAAATTACAACTTGTAAACACTATGGATTTTTCATAATTTTACGGATTTTATTGACGGACACTGTTTTACTGAAGTTACGGAAGATTTTTATACAAAGCGTGCAGAAGTGTGTTTGAGCCATGTGCAGGGCGACCGGTGGCAATGATGGCAATGATAGATTGACAGCTGTCAAAATTCGAATTGGGACGACCGCTGGACAAATCGCACAGTGGGTTAATCACACAGGAGGAGAAACTGTTAGATTTTTTTCTATTATTCTAAAACTTATGCTGAGAGCATTTGATGTATGTTAGTGTAACATTCCAAAATCAAAAAACACATGTACAATTTATTCAACAATTTGAATGAATGCTACATCAATATCTGCTAATATATTGTCGAACGAGATGGGACGTGTACGTAAAACGATATTCTATTCTATGTTTAACAAATGTACAAATAACAATCTTAGATTTTTATTAATTTTATTTCCTCGATAAAATTCATAAAACACAGCTCATCTAAAGCTCATCTCAAGCATCTTGTCGAGCCTAGTCACTTTAGCTATTAGATTAACTAAAGCTCTGCTTTAAGCTGCACCCATAATGTTCGCTTGCAAACGGGTGTAGTTTCCGAGATAAGAAGATTAGTGTATCTGGCCACTTTCGGTAGATGAGGAACTCGCTTGATTGAAGTGCATCGCGCAACAACTTTCCAGGCAGAAGCACGGAAGCATTTCGGTTGCGCCGAACGGAGGTAACTTACAGCCAGCGCAGCGCACCTCGTCCGTCGCACGTCTTGTAGTGGAATGAATAATTCATCCAGAACGCAGCACCGTAGCACCTTACCGGTGTCTTTTGTGGATCGCTCATTCACCGTCGTAACGGGGGTACGAGGCACAAACTATTACCGAGTGCGGATAAATGCGGAGGACGTGAAACATGAACCGTTTCCTCCGAAACGGATGCTTTCCTCACCGTTCAGTCAGTCAAGACGGTGCCCCATCATTCCATCAAATTTCACCACAAGCGAGATGGCAACCCTGCATCTCCCTTATACCCGTTCACCTTTCCCGGGCTGATGTAAAACAATCTTCTCCGTACATTTAAATATAATTTTGATTCACCGCGGAAAAGATTTATGCGCGCGATACTTGAATTAGTCAGGTGCAGTCTAAGTCGACGTGAGGTGCCGGGGAAGATGGCGCGAGGTGACAAGCCGGTGGGTTGGGTTGGATGCGGATACGAGAAAGAAGACCGGGAGCAGTCCGGGGGCGTTGTACAGAGATTTCACGGTGAAAATGATCCATTACTCGCGAGGGAGCCCGTAACCGTACCGTAAAATCCATCAATATACATTACGTCCATTTCGTAATCAGGTTCGATGGTAATCAGCGGTATGATGCATTACGTACGATAGTGTTTTTTTTATAGCATGATGCTATGTTTAGCTATGGAAACATGCTTCTTCTATATTTTAGATCAAAATTACTTCGTAGGGTCAACTTTATTAATTCTTTCGAAGAAAAATCCAATTAACGTGAAAATTAATCATTTGCCATATTATATCGTCGTATTGTGTACATTTGTTTCATTTGTTTATTCATTTTAATGTGGAAATATGTGAGTTTTATATATTGTGAGTATTAGTATTGTGAAAAACTCAAGTTTTATGTTGCTACAATCAACGAGGCTTTCTTTGACGCTTTCTTTAATCCCTCTTCAACGTTATAAATTGATCATGCATCAATTAAAAAACTTTTATAGCAAACCATTATTTTATTTCGTGACGCTAAAAATCACATCTTCTTTTCAGCGCGTTTTGGATAGAAAGCGACTCTTTTTCAGAAATTCAAATCTTTCAGACAATAGCATAGCAATAGATAAATCAATTGGCTACACACGCTAAACTAACTCAGACCTTAGTTAGAGATGAAAATAACAACTCTTTTCAGGGAGTTAACTCTCTCTTGCTCACTCTCCATTGGGATTCGAAGCGATTAGTAACTCTTTTGGGAGTCGTTATAATCCAGTTCGTTAAGAAGTGAATTATTAGTCGTTTCAAGGATCAGCAGGGACTCCTAACAGAATCATGTACATTCTATATGAGGAGTTAACTCGTTCGTTTCATTACAAATATTTTACTCACTCAATCACTCATACTCAGTACGCACAACACTAATTTAGACAAGCCAAACTATTAAAATATAAATTACAACTTGTAAACATTATGGATTTTTCAGGATTTTACGGATTTTATTGACGGACACTGTTTTACTGAAGTTACAGAAGATTTATATACAAAGCGTGCAGAAGTGTGTTTGAGCCTTGTCCGGTGGCAATGATGGCAATGATAGATTGACAGCTGTCAAAATTCGAATTGGGACGACCGGTGGACAAATCGCACAGTGGGTTAATCACACAGGAGGAGAAACTGTTAGATTTTTTTTCTATTATTCTAAAACTTATGCTGAGAGCACTTGATGTATTTTAGTGTAACATTCCAAAATCAAGAAACAAATGTACAATTTATTCAACAATTTGAATGAATGCTACATCAATATCTGCTAATATATTGTCGAACGAGATGGGACGTGTACGTAAAACGATATTCTATTCTATGTTTAACAAATGTACAAACAACAATCTTAGATTTTTATTAATTTTATTTCCTCGATAAAATTCATAAAACACAGCTCATCTAAAGCTCATCTCAAGCATCTTGTCGAGCCTAGTCACTTTAGCTATTAGATTAACTAAAGCTCTGCTTTAAGCTGCACCCATAATGTTCGCTTGCCGAAAGATTTACTTGCGTAACAACTTCGCCAAACGACGATCACATTCCGGTGATGGGGTTCCTGCACCCTTAAACCGTTGTTACTCCCTGTCAACAGGCAGCCGCGTACGACACACACTCTGCCCCAAAGCCTCCAACACGTTGAAGGTTACTTGCTTATTTCGAACAAAAGCCGATCCGGGCAGATGCGACCGGCACCGGCAGAGAAGCTTCCGCTCCGCTCCGGAATCGCCTTTTAATTCGTTTACCAGCGTCAATATCAAGTTAAAACACCCGTAAAAATAAATTTAAATTTCATTACATCCCATACCGGGGGGGCTATATTCGGGGTGTGCGCCACGATGGCAAGCCGAAGCAGGCGAAAAGCATGCGGTGTAGCGAAAAAAAAACTCGCCCAAAGGAAGGCAGGGATCCGTTTTATGTGCCAAAGTTTTACAAAATTTTCTACCACACACACACACACGCACACACACCGTGCTAACTCGATATACGCTCACTTGCCCGACGTTGCCAAATTGGCAACGGGGTGCTGAGCACTTTTTTATAACAAGCCAGGAGGATCCGGCCAAGGCAAAACAGTGAATGGCAGCAGTACGCTCAACACCTGGAGTCTCGTCTTACCTCAAGGTGCGCTTGGCGTTAGGTGGCCTGCGATACCATCGTCAGTTTAATTTTCACTCAATTTTCACCCCATCAGAGAGTGACACCGTGTGCCGGAGATGGAGACGCACGGCTGCTTGTGGCGCCCGAGAGATGGAGGCGCCTGGTCAGCCATAGTGAAATCTCGTTTTGGAGAGTTTTCGGCCATTAAACGAACCGTGCAGCAGTCGCTGACTAGTAGCGAGCCAACCGTGCCACAAAAACAAAGGATCCCGTTTGCCTCGCTTGACTTCGTGTCTTACCGTATTCGATTAAAGTTTAATGAGATGAGAACAACTTTCCCCGGGGGTGATTGTTTAAGTAAATTGAGTTAAATAAAATTAAGCGGATTAGGCCTGGAACAACAGAAAAAGTAGTAAGATGCAGGATAAGAAGGTCTGTTGACCAACCGCTTCGCCTGCAGCGTGCGGTAACATTGATCGCATATTCGATTACCATTAGCGACAGATAAGAGGATTATTTTACGTGCCACGTTTCCTCATTAGGAGGCTTATAATTATATTACGCATTAAATCACTTCATCACTTTTAAAACTTTTTTTTCTTGGTCATCCAGTTTAGAGCGAAAGGTGAAGCTGTATTTATTCCAACCAAGAGCGATCGTTTTAAAGGTTATTAACAACTTTGTCATTTGTTCATAACAAACTGAACTGAACAAAAAATAACAATGTTTAAAACACTTTCCAACTAAAACAGATCCTTGATATTTCTTGATGCGCTCAAAAGTATTTTTTTTTCTTTAAATAAAACCAAACTTTTGATTTCCTCATAAATCTGACAGACGGTGGGTGAAGTAAGCATAAACACTAACGAGTAACATAACATTGGAAAATATTGGAAAAAGGCCCGAAATGGCACAGTCATTAACGAATGTAAATGATCCATCAAAATGGCTGCTCTCGGTTGGTGCTGGCACAAATATCGGTAGTAATTGTGTTAAAGCCCTTGGCAACACATACTTTTTCTGACTACTCACACTATTTGATAGCTTACTAGACTTATTTATACCCCACCAGGAGAAAGTACAATAAAAAATCAACTAGATAAAAAAACATCACAACGGACACAGCCAAAGCAGTGACAATTGTTGTTCAGGTCAAATTGTGTTTATTGAACTCAAACGACTCTTTTGATCTCTTTTCATCCCATTCGAGCGGCTCGAAGTTGGTTAAAATGATTCACGAGAGTCGAATCTTGAAACAATTCTTGAAACCGAAAGTACAACTCTGTCCCGAAGTACAAAAATAACAAAGAAAAAATGAATTGTACAAAAAGAGTTGAGAAGCAAATCTCCAAACATACCTATTCTTCTTTTTTGGCGTGAACACGTGCATAATGTTTGTTCTTTTACGATTCGCTAGACTTATTTATACAACCGTTTTCTCAAATTTGCTAGAGAGAAAACGATCTATTTATTTTTTTAAAGTCCGCCTAGATAACTAAACAAAGTTTTCTTAAAAACTATCTTAAACTTCTACTTAACAGCTATAACAACTCTTGATCTAGATGAAATTTTGTTCTCATTTTTCTTTTTTTTAATATAAGGATTACAAGGTCGTTCGTTATGCTGTATTTTTGTATTGACTAGTTAATACGGCCCGGTTACAGGGCTACGTGATCCAACTATGGTTATATTGGCCTGTGAGAGTTAAATCCATTTCAAGTTTTAACCGTGTCCCAAGTTTATTAACTAACAAACCATACGTAAATTTCAATTTGCATAAGTTTGTCCCCGCTAAGTAAGGTATGGAATGATAATATGTATTATAAGCAATGAATAGCATGTCCGTTTGTGGTATTGTCACATACGGTTACCACCTAATTATTCATAAATATTTATAAAACATTAGATTGGCCCGGCCCGGTGCTGTATTGGTCGCTGGTCTTCACACGCCTGGGCCCGTACCACAGTCCTATCCCGACCGTCTTCTCCTAGCATTGATTGTTCATTTATCTAGCGCACACTAAATAAAGGGAAACCGATGCGCTACCCGGTACCGAAAACCCATCCATTCGACGAAGCGCGCACTGTTATTCGCTTCGTGCTACCACGCTTATATTGCCAATCCCATCCACATCCACATCCACAGACCGAGACGTACCGGGCGGGAGGTATCTACATCGTTAAGATGCAATAAAAATAAATCAACTGAATTTCCCTTCGTTTGGGTTTCCGTTACTGGGAAAATTGTTTAACACACTGAATTACGTACGTCGAGTGCGGCATTTTCGACCTCGTCGGTTTCGGTTTTTGGGTTGTGTTATTATGTGCCGCCTGTACACTGGCCCCTCCTGCAGACATGTTGCGTGATTTGAGGACCGCCGGACCGCTTATTGCTCCGATTTTTGCACACAGCGAACCATCCAACTTCCGGTCGGATCGGGTGTGCGAAGGAGGAAGCGAAAGAAGGTTCCCCACCGTGCCGGTGGATGCCTTCCCACACGAAGAAAGCCGAACAGCCCTGATAAAACGGAAGTCCAGCAGCACGGGCAAGGGATGATTACTTTTATTGCCTCTTTATGGTTCGCCCCGCAACTAGCCTGGATTCGTGGTGATGGTGATGATGATGATGATAGAGACATCGATGGTGGTGGTGGCGGCGGCGGCCGTAGTATACAGAATGATCACGTTGGAAATGTACTCCAAGCGAGTAAGGAGGATAGGAGAGATTGGCTTTCTAAAAACCCCTTCTCTACACTCTAATGCATCCGCTCCCGGAACGGCTAAGCGATCGATTGAGTTGATGTTTATCTTGCGATTTCACGGATCTCGCAAAAATGGCCATAAAAAGCAAACCTCTTCGCCGGAGAAGATTTGTGCGAATCTCGTAAGGATATGAGGGCAATTACCGAGCCGAGGGGAATCACACATACGAAAATGGATTGCAAAACTGTTGGAATTGTGTTGGGCAGTTAAAACAAGTTAGTGGAAATTTGATAAGAAACAACGAAAGGTTGTGGTTGTGCAATCGAAACTTCACATAAAAACCCGTCATACAACCAAACCGCCCAGTGCCGAAGCGTTTCCGTATATGAAATTACACATATAAAGACATCCTTAACGATCCCGACACCGTCAAAAAATGGACCCTGACCACTCAAACGACCCGGACACTTCCGTCGCAAGCAAACACGACCATTCACGACACAAACACACACATACGCGTTGAAAAGAAATCTCGCCCGGACGTGGACACTAGAAGATTTACGTTCTACGGACGTTGATTCTTCTATTGCATCTCGCCGTTTTTTGTTTGCTCCTTCCTGCCTTCAGCATCGACTCCTTCGTACGTATAAAGCGACGGTGGGATCGGCAACGTGAACGTAGTAAGTGCTAGGCAAACTCTCCGGGTGGCCGCCGAGTCCTTGGCAGAGAGTCCATTCGGAGCGTTCCCGGACCGTGCGGACAGCGGAAAAACGTTTCAACGCCGGGGCTCGCGTTCGTTACATGGGGAATAATATAATATTCTCTATCTTCACGGAACAACGATTACGTTTGCCCGACCCGATGGCGACGCGGGAAGGCCCCGCCAGCTTGCCGTAAAAGAAATCCCATCCCCGGCTCACTCATCGCAGGCTAAATGATCTTATTTTTATTAGGCATTCAGTGAACGTAAATGTATGCTTCGCTTGACCGATCTGCGCTGTACGTTCGGCGGAGAGGAGGAAAAAGGCACACCACACCAATCCTTCCGGTCCGGGCAGAACGGTCGTGCTGCTTGGAGGGACCAGAAAGCAGGCATGCAACAACAGAAAAAAACACACTCCGCTCACATTGGGTCACTGGCAAATAATAAATCCTCTAATGGCATCCGGTTCGGTTGCGGGCGCGGGACACGCGTAGCATGCAAACGAGCGCGACTGGGTTCACACGCTGTGAAGCAAACGATGTTATGCATTAGCAGTTGATCGGGAAAATGCGCGAACTAAACGTACCCAATTCGGTGCAATCACTGATGGATTAAGCCGAAAATGAAGGATAATCAATCTGGCCATCGCTGGAGGCTAGAGGCGAACAATTGCAATCATGCAGATCACGAATTTTGATGTGTAATAAAACACGACGTGCGATGGCGCGTGGTTCACTGCATATGGATTACTGTCGGTATTAGCATAATGAGCACGCGAATGAATAAATGAAATGATCCTACCATTTCACCAATGTTGATTTGTTAGTTGAATAAGGCACGCAAAGTATGTATAGTTGAATAAAAAATATGTCTAATTTTTACTGTACACGATCGTAAACATCATTTCAATTCAATCATATTCTCCACTCAAATGCATTATAATATTATTATGAAAAGTCTAACCAATTTGTCTAATTGCTTTGGGAAGTAATTATGATTAGCGTTGTTTTTAACCATTGAACGACTCATGTAATGTCTATTAAGTGCAAATGCATCTGTTTGTTACGTATAATCGGTTCCATTCGATATAATATAAAATAACATGGAAACAATTTCGAAAAAACCGAGATCTTTAGCTAGTCTGTCCTCTGCGAAACAACAAATGATTGACGGTGTCATTAACAGACGCTGAAGATTTCTGTACCAGTTTTATATTCTACACTTATCACATCTTGTATCCGCTAGTGTTTTTAAAACAAGTTGTCACATTATGTTTGTTCTAATTATTTCAATTCATTAATTCCATTAATCAAACTGATTTGAAATTAACTCAAACTTGTAGATAAACCGTTACGAGATAACGATACATACAAATCTCGTTCTAATTGAGTTCTAATCTCGTTATCGTTATAAAACATGACGAAATTAATTCACGGATGTTACTGTAGTGTGTGAATAACAAAGGCTATTCTAAAATCCGAAACAAACGATCAATAGACAATCACTGGTCAATCTTCAGGATCCAAATTTATCAATATGGTGCAACTAGACACTTTTCGCCATTTATTGGCCAATTATCAATTTACTTTGTCTAAGTGCCCTGAAACTATCCGAATTGATATTGATTTTTTCCCGTCAAACCCCTTCTACTATCCCTTTAGTTATTCAAACAAAACAACAGAAACAGAACATAAAAAGTTACGTAAAGAAATTTTGAAGATTAATTATGGTTTTTCTCAACAATATACTCGAACGATTTTGAGATTGTCAGACGGAATATAAAAAAGCTTTGGGCAACAAATGTGATTCCTCTAACCAAGCAGTTAAGGAGGAAAAGAACTAGGTGGAAATACCTTGAAAATCAAAATGGCTGCCAATGCACTGAGGCACTGCGGTTATCTACGGCACCAATCGTATTGTAGTTTTGTAACATTGCAAATGTTATTCACCCAGTTGTTTTGACAAGCGCAAAGTGATGTTTGAGGAGTTTCAGAGAAGATGGTCCTTTATAAAATCGTATCAAATAGTTTGTAATTTGGCAATAGACAAAATTCATACAGACATTTTTGGATAAACGACGAAAATTCAGTTAGAAAACGAATACGGCGTGCCCACCAACTTCCGAATGTCCTGTGATGTTAAAGCTGTTAAAACCTCTAAGCAAATGCAAATAGTTTCAGCCATTACGCATCTAAAATAGAGTACTATAAATAGCATCTGATGCAAACTGAAAACACCGGAACTGACTCCCACAGAACCAACAAACCTCTGCGCATGGAAAACGCCAATGATAAAGTGATAAGCTGGAAAAAGGGATGAAAAAGGGGTAGCGCTGGTTCGCCGGGAATGTATGCAATCAATCTGAATAATAAAAAAAATATATCTCAAATTGATCCTTGATGGCATAACTCTAAATTACCCTCGTTTTCGGTGTCGTTTTTTTTTCTCCTCAACTTCGTATCCAACGAGTAGTTGAGCTGCTTCCTCCAGTTTTCCTTCCCTGTCAGTTGCAAACGAAAGCTCTCTACAGCGGGAAGAAGAGAAGCGATCCCGATGTTATCTGCTTACAAGTGTGCAGATCCTTTGTGGAAGCATTCCTACACACACACATCGTAGCACACTCGTAAGTGGATGGTTCGCTGTGTGCAAAAATCGGAGCAATAAGCGGTCCGGCGGTCCTCAAATCACGCAACATGTCTGCAGGAGGGGCCAGTGTACAGGCGGCACATAATAACACAACCCAAAAACCGAAACCGACGAGGTCGAAAATGCCGCACTCGACGTACGTAATTCAGTGTGTTAAACAATTTTCCGAGTAACGGAAACCCAAACGAAGGGAAATTCAGTTGATTTATTTTTATTGCATCTTAACGATGTAGATACCTCCCGCCCGGTACGTCTCGGTCTGTGGATGTGGATGTGGATGGGATTGGCAATATAAGCGTGGTAGCACGAAGCGAATAACAGTGCGCGCTTCGTCGAATGGATGGGTTTTCGGTACCGGGTAGCGCATCGGTTTCCCTTTATTTAGTGTGCGCTAGATAAATGATCTGTACTGGTAGTGGAAGTTATAACTCATGCCTAGAACGAGAGAAAGTCTACCTCTACCGAAGGATTTGCTTTCCTATATGGTGTGTCGGGTCTTGGTGGAATATATTGGGTTGTCGAAAAAAGGATCTTCTTTCCAATACTGGGAAGATAGTAATAAATAGTTATACTAAATAGTTATAAATAGTTATATCTGTGCGTTCCATTTGAATGTTTTAGCAATTTTTTAATGAAATCATGAAAAATTGGATTGGATCTATCAGTAACAGTCTATGGTTTAGTATT